>JAOUZG010047196.1:4564105-4583636 GCA_026289955.1 Argiope argentata
TATATATATATATATATATATATATATATATATATATATATATATATTTCGAACTGCTCATCTCCTTACAATTTATGACTTCATCAACGAAATACTTGATTCTTCCCTCCACCTTCTCCAAGAACTTTACTACAACAAACAGTTCATGCTTTAGTTTAGACGAACCATTCACAAATCTCCTGGATCAGGTTGACTTTCAACAGTACATCATGTTCTTAAAATATATCATATAGAGGAAATGCACAAGCAGATTTAAGTCAGCTATTGTGGTCATTCCTTTGATTCTTCCGCTTACCACCCTAAATTTGATTTGCTGTAGAAGTACATGGAAGGTACAGGCCATTTCCCATCCATTTTAAAATGGTGGAATCTGTCCCCGAAGATTCTAAAATTTCTTTCTTAGGCATAACAAATATTTCTGAGTCTGCACAAGTAAGGATTTGTTGGAGGTTTTCATTTTCTTCGTCATTTCTGAATTAAAACTGGCGTTTTGGTTTCCTCAAATGAAAACACTTTTCTGTTATTCTCAATGATTCCTCGAGGGAGGTTATAATGTTTTAAATGCCTTATCACAGGTCACTTCCTTATTAACTAAAGAACAGACGGTAAATTACGACACATTTTGTTCACATTTATATATCTAGTTCAAATTTTCAATCGTTATTAAAATATTTTTTATTCATCCACTCAAGTTCAAATACATATTTTACAATTGTAGTGGATGACACTTGATGTTAATACAGTTTTTTAAAATATTAATTCACGAATTTAATTTATTTAAGTAATTTTTAATATTTTCAATAGAGTTTTAGCTGCTCGTAATGAAAATTGAAACTAACAGGCCCAATCAGTAAATTGCAAGAATTTCAGTATTTTTCTCCGTGAGGGTGAAGAATGTGAGCTCAATTCTTGCAAAAATCAATAATTTTATTGATAAATTATTTATATTAATTTTTATTATTTAATAAAAAGTAACTAAAATAAAAAATTTCTTTGTTGACCTATGTAGGAATTGACTTAATTTTTTTATATTACTGGTTTTTCAATAACAAGCAAAGTTATCTTAAGTTGCGATATTTAACTTAAAATAATCGCCCGCTTATCTTTCTCTTTGATGACATTTCAAGTTGTAATTGGTTTCCTCAAATGAAAACACTTTTCTGTTTAACAAATTTAACATTTCAATGAACGACCATTTCAAGTTGACAAGTTTTCAACGAACGAACATTTCAATATCGAAATTTAACATTTCAAGCTGAACTATGCGAAATTTAACAAATGCAACACGAGCGGACGCGTCGAATAAAGCATTGAATGATCATTTGACTTGACTCCAATAATCTTGGCCATAAAAAGAAATTTTCACTTAATATGGTTAATAATTCCTTTGGAGCTTGCAATAAACTACAAATTGTGTTATAAGGTCAAGGATGAAATAGTGTAATTCTTGATATAAATATAATTATGAATTTGCTAGATAAAGTAACTGCATTCATTTTAACAGTAAACAATGCTCTACATTTATGTATTCTGATATTTTCTTACTGAATTCAGTGAAATAAATTAAATAGGATTACACTTTTATAACAATTCGGAGCCTCTTATTTTAGAATCAAGGAAATGCTAGTGAATTATTCGTAATTTATTTTAATTTGTTATGAAAATATTATTTTTATTTTTATATGGTAAGCTTTAAGAACTGTTTTTTACCTCATAAGCAAATTGGTGAATGAGGTGATCAAACTTTTCGTTCCAATTTTCGTTTTTACTAAACAGTGTGAAGTGAAAAGGCTAAAATAAGAAAATAAATTAAAATTACTGTTATTTTTGATGCCCTGATAATTCGTTATTGAGTTATAAGCTGGATTACATGCTGACCAGGTCAGAACTTTTCAAATTTTGAGAATTAAACCAGACTTTCGTGTTGTTTGCAGTAGCATCGAAACATCATCTTGCTGAAATTCTTTCTGAAAAACACCTTCAAACATAGAATGTGACAATAAACTATCCTCCAGCATCATATAATATTGTGAAGTTTGACTATAACTAGTTAAGTTTAGAAACACTGTCTATTGCAGTAAAAGATTGCCCAGATCATCATTGAAACACTGCCTTGTCAAAGACTAAGAAACATCGCCTTCTCTCTCATAAGTCATGCCAGTAAGAGAACCAGACACCCGAAAAAATAATTTTCCCCCTTCGTTAATTATCAGTTATTACCATTCGGTCAACGTGACATATGATTTCGAGCTTATAATACTCTTTGTGATTTATAGTGTAGTTTCAAAACTAGTTACTTTTTCATTTTGTTATGAGCCATTGTTCATGTTTCCAAAATTCGCCAATGAATCGAGAAGAATAACCAAATGAACTCGGAGCCCAGATAACCTTTGAACTTCAAAAACAGTCTTTTATTGAGTACTCGCCGGTCTTAGGATCTGATAACTATCACATTTATTCGTCACACGCTGCTTTCCAAATAAACCTTTTGGTTTATATATGCGTCCTCAAGATAAAATTCGATAAATAGATTTCTTTGATCGATTATAAATAGCCGAAACTTTCGAAATTATTTTACCTTCTGCTTTTAGCTGCCAAAACTTTGTAATCTCATCCTTTTGAATTCCTTGCTTTCACGATGTTTCGACTAAAAAGTGTTATCGTTTGCGGAATTTGAAGTTTGCGATATTATCTCTTTTAAATTTGCATATGCTAACAAAAATTCGCAATTGCTTCTAAACTCCTGCAAAAATACATTTCTGTTTTTATCCAAGAAACTAAAATTATAACAGATAAGCAATTATGTTTTGATAATGGCCTTTTAAAAGAGTTTTGGGATATGTTTAAAAGCTTTTGTAACTCTAATGCTATAATTTTAAATTTTAAAGCCGAGCAACATCAATGTCTTAACTTTTTCGTTGCAGCCCACATATTCCGAACTAAAAAATCAATTCTGCTACTTTTTTAATAGAAGATGTGGACAAGCGCGTAGGATAAATTGAGAATCATTATCTTATATATTCCCAAGATTTGAATTGAAAGATTCTATACTAATTGCGAATAACTAAGTTTTATTGCCGGTTTTCATATTGACTAAATGAGACGAATATCTGTGTAATAAATAGAGAAAATTCATAAATTTTACTTAAATACTCTTGAATACCATTTGAAGTAGAACAGTACATGATTCTTGATGAATTGAGTTTATATCTAATTCTTGGAAATAATACATACCAATAAACCTTCAAAACATCTTTTCCCCCCAAGATGAATAACTAGCCGTAAAATTAAAATTATCCGAAGAACAATGAAACAAGGAAAATTGCTGACACAAAGAAGAAAATGACAGGAAAAAATAACATGGAACTGTATTTAACTACGTAATAGTAAGGAAGCTGATATCCGCAATAAATAATGCAATTATGTGTAACCTATGTTGGGTTGCTCAATATGAAAAGGTTCCCTTTAAATCTTCTTCAGTTAAAAATGATTTCGTTTTATGAAAGATTAATTTTGGTCAATTACAATTTATGCTTTCAAAATGGTTAATTCATTTTCCCTTTGTACAGTACTGCTCAACAAAGATGTAATCAATGAAGTAATATTCAAATTGAGAACAAAAAGCTAGTCTACTTAAAGGCTGCTTAAAAGGCTAGTCCCCTTATTGCACTTAAACTTAATACAAATGTATTCTTTGTTTAAGCATAAATAAGTCATAAATTTTTTTGTATATGTTAGGGCATGATATTTAAATATTCAGCGTAGTTTTCATTCATCAAAGAGGTGGGTTATTTAAAAAATATATGATGAAACTTCAGCACGCTCATTCACGTCAATAAAATTTGGTTCCATTTTGTGAAAATTATTTTCCTGAATTCCTGAAACTTTATCAAAAGATGAGGTCTCATAATTTGTACTGACTAAGGCTTGGAAAATAATATAATTCCGTCACGTTAGCAAATATGAGAGGTTAGTCTGAATCCATCAGCTAGAAAATTAAAGTTATTGTATATAAAGTTGTCGCTCATATGTACTACTAAAGTACCGGAAACATCTAAGATAGTGGTTTGCTACCAGTATATGCAATACAGTTAGTAGGGTAAATGCGCGTGTGTGAAAGACAGATTACTTGCGTAGAATTAGTATAGGAGAGAACCACCGAGAACAAAGTTGTTCTAATATCATAGCAAGATACAGAGGTTGGACAAGAATATGGAAACACTTAAAAAAACATGTTTCCATGTCTAATAAAGTGTAGGAAAATCTATGATATTCAAAATAGTTGTCAATCTTCTCGGAATTGCTGAATACATTTTCTGCATTGTAGTTAAGGGAATCTAGTATCACTTTTCCTTCAAAATGGTGGGACGTTCTGATAGCGATTATGGTGATGAATGGCCACCACGCACTTTTCTTTCCAATTTAGACCATAATGGTTCATAATATTGAGGTTAAGTGACTGTAAGGGGCCAGGGAAGATGTGATAAATCATTATCATGCTCAGAACACCAGTATTGGACAATGTGAGTTGTGTGAACAGGTGCATTATCGTTTTAAAAAACGCTACCACCTTTCGGGAACAAAGTTTGTACCATGGAATGAATTTAATCGGCAAAAACGTTTACATAATCATTCTCAGTAATGCAGTTCAGCAGAAATAACATAGGGCTCACAGAAAACCACGATATAGCAGCCAAAACTATTCCAGAACCTCTGCCATGTTTCCATCTTGGCAACAAGCAGTCTGTATTATAGGATTGGGTAAGTGTTCTCCAGACGTAAACTCGGTCAGAATGTGAAAGAATGTGAAAAAAGACTCATCTGAAAACATTATTGCTTTTCATTACTCTACAGTTCAGATTTTATGAATTAAGCACTACTTTTTCATATTACAAGCATTAGCATCATTGGTGAATGGTTTTGAATTGTAGTTCGGCCAGAAATACATTGTTAATGGAGCTCCCTTCTGATTGTTTTAGTAGCGACAGGATTTGTGAGCATGACATTCATTTCAGCAGTAACTTTGGCACTAACTCTTCAGCAGTAACTCTCTTTCGTCACACTCCTCCTTGATGATGGCCTGTCACGATTATTCAACACTTATTTTCATCCACGCTTTGATTTTTGCGGACGATGTTTTTTCGGATTTAAAATAACCGGAATTAATCTTCTATTCACAACCTTTTGAAACATTAAACACCTCAGCTACTTTGCTTACGGAAGCACCTACCAAACGCGCACGAACAGTTTGCACACGTTCGAAGTTCGTTAGCTCTGACATGATGCAATTGCAACTTCACAGAACAGTGCACCAACAATGAATAACCTGCTCATTGTATCCACGTCTTTGTATTGGTGGCGTCAGCAGGAGAAAACGCCAGCGTTACGTACACATTTCTCTAGAATAAGCATTTCTTTATAAGCATGCATTCCACGATGTATTTTCATATTTTTGTCCAACTCCTGTATATTGGCATGAAAGATGATATTGTGTAATTAAAAAAAAGACAGACAATTCTAAATTGTCTAAGAATAAAAAATTTTATGACTACAGATGTTTAAATTTTTAAAAAAAACCTGTAATGCAGTTTAAGCAGAGGAGTTTTTTTTTTTCACATTTTCCCCCATTTTCGATATTTATAAATTCTTATATTTAATAGGTTCTAAATTTTATGCTTACAGAAGATTTTGATTAGCTTAGAGTTTTCATTTTAAATTTTGTTACATATTCCCTTTTCCAGAAAAATAAAACTGAAGGCTAAGCCTCGTAGGATTTTGAGAATATCATTGGTAAAACAAAACAACTTTCATAGTTTAGTGGCATATTTATATAAATTATATTATTGAGGGAAAACTATGCCATATAGGAACTTTAATTTAATGTAATAATATACAAAAAAATTACCTATATTTACAAAATATCGTAACTGTCACTTACTTAAAAGCAAGATTGCTTTAAAGCATTTTAATGTTTGAGATGTTCGAATTTCAGAGGAGAGGAAAGGAATGAAGCTCGTTCATTAAAATTGAGCATTTTTCGTTCCCAAATTCCTTAAAAGTAATTGATCAAACAAGATACTTTTTTTCTTCTATTTGGCATCTTTCGGTCTGATTACAATAGGCGGTTGATGTTCACTTTCAAACCTGATATACGCCATGATCGGCTATAAAATGCACTTTTTCTGGTTCAACACTATCTTTAATCTTAATCTTATGGCTTAATCGCTATTCACTATGATGAAGTATATACAATACTTTTTTTTGGTTCAACACTATCTTTAGTCTTAATCATAGAGCTTAATCGCAATTCTCTATGATGGGTATATAATGTGGTTTTTCTGCTTTCAGCACTATTTTTAGTCTTAATCGTATAGCATAATCGCTATGTACTATAATGGGGTACATAATGCACTCTTTCTGGTTCAATACTATCTTTAGTCTTAATCATATGGCCTAATCTCTATGTACTATAATGGGTATATACTGTACTTTTTCTGGTTCAACACTATCTTCAGTTTTAATCATATGGACTAATCGCTATACACTATAATGGGGTGTATAATGTACTTTTCCTGGTTCAGCACTATCTTTAGTCTTAATCACATGGTCTATGCACTACCATGGGGTATATAATGCACTTTTCTGGTGCAACATTATCTTCAGTCTTATTCATAAGGCATAATCACTGCATTCTTTTAAAAAAGTCAGAAAAATAAAGCTAAGTGTTTCGGATCTTTTATTAACATTCTAAGCATTATCATCTTTGAAGATTCTTCTGATCTTCCTTTAATGGCCTTCCGCATGCATATCTACCTATTTCTTCATCTCTCTCGCGTTTTTCATAATGTTCTTCTCAAATTTTTATTTTATTTTATTTATTGCTTAATTAACTCCTTGTTCTCTAATTCCAAGAATTCCTTAAGGTTCTCATTTAAACGACTTTCCTTAATTAAACTAATTAAACCACAACGCACAGAAGTCTTAGGGTCTTTACTTCGACACTAACACTTACGACAAGTCAGAAAAAGAGGTTCAACAAAATTAAATTTGTCCTCTGTAGATATATTTGACCAGGTCTCAAAAGCTCATAAAATAGTTCTTACCGAAAAAAGCCTCAATTTCACCTGGCATATTAATGTTTTACCCATTAGTATAATATTTACGATTATCGATGAACACTCAAACCAATTTTCTAGAAATTCTAATTTTCTTTTAAAACAATTTCGTTGTTTGCTATAGAAATTTTAACCCTCCTCTAGACACCGACAAATTATCACAAGTAAAAACAACGGTATTTCTATTATTTTTCTTCAGTAGTAGCCTATGCACAAGTCTGTAAGTATAAATAGCAAACTAATTATATTAAATAGACTTGAAGTTTAGTTTAATTATTTTAACATTCCGTTTTAAAACTACACTAGGGCTGTTTTGGGAAGAACTACGCTATTTTGAACCCGCTCCGATGACAAAGACGACACCTGAGCTGGCACCTCCCTCGCCAAACTTCCACACCACACCAGTGGGAGAACGTTTGGCCCCGAGAAATTTAAAATGCACCAGACCCATTTACATTCTTCTGTAGAATCGGGTCTCAAACCTGAAAACCTCCGATTCTGAAACCGTAACCTTACCACCAGGTCACCGCGGTCTTGAACTCTTTAATATTTTATTAGTGCATTACAATCCAGCTAACATGTTGTTGCTCTTGCTCACACAACGTACGTCAATTCCCGTCCACCAAATGAAGAATTTAATTAAAAGTTTATAATGAATAAAAAAGTGAATTTACTGAAATTACTTACTATACAAGATAATATGCAACTAAATATTAGATGATGCAGAAAGAGTATTTACGATTTCTATATTATTTTAATAAGCAATTGACAATGCATGCAGTTTAGTTACCTTGCACTTACTATGTAAATACTATAGTAAGCGGAAGGTAACTAAAATAACGTTTCTTAATTTCTAACAAACTTAAAATCTAAGATTGCTTATAAACCATGATTATCAATCAATATATAAACGATTTAATTGAAATGAGATGGAATGATTTTCCATACGAACTAACTGTTCGCCAAAAGAGCTAGTTTTATATGGGTAAAATAAATAATAATTTTATGATATTTATATTTTATTTTTGTATTATTGTTGAAAAATAAATATATAATTTATATTATATAATTGAAACTGTGTGGTATTATGATATTCTAAAATTTCTTTCAAATAAATAATTATCAACTTTCAAAGAAGTAAAATAATTAGTTGAATAATAAACGCCACTAGAATTTTTTATTAGTTTTAATATTCAACAAAAAAGCATTAAACAGATATCCAGATTGTACACAAATAATAATGTTAAAAAAATCACATAGCTCATGTAGTAAACACACGAGGGAAGGAAAGGACGAAGGAAACATTACTTTACAAAATTAAATATTGCTTTAAACATTTTTACAAAGTTAAATGAAAGTCAATTTACCATAATGTTTGATGAAAATGACTTCCTTCGGTTGACAAACAAAAACATTTCTGTTATAAAAATAATAGTATTAAAAAAATAACATAGCTTGTACAGCACAAACATGATGAAAGGAAAGGATGAAGAAAACATTGCTTTAAAAACTCTCAGAATAAACCGTTTTATAAAGTTAAAACTAAAGTCAATTTACAACAATATTTGCCAGAAATGATTTCCTTCGGCTGAAAAAAAACATTTCTGTGATAAAAACAATAATATTAAAAAAAAATAACATAGTTTGTGCAGTCAATATATGATAAAAGGAATGGACGAACATTACAAAACTAAATATTACTTTAAAAACTTAATAAACAGTTTTATAAAGTTAAAATGAAAGTCAATTTACCATAATATTTCATGAAAATGGCTTCCTTCAGCTGAAATACAAAAATATTCCTGCGATAAAATTACGGATTAACAAATCTTTTCTTCTCATGGCCTGTCTTTCTTAGACTTTATTTTTAAGGCTTCCGCATCGAATGATGCTTTTTCCAAATGAATTATTCAGAAAAGCCCGTGGCCCAAAAGATTCGTGTACTGAAGCCACATCATGCTGAAATTAGATTCTTGACTAATTCCATCACGAAACAAACATTTCCAAATAAATAAATAATGATCCAGATAAAACAGCCGTATTTTTACAGATGTTCAAGAATAATAGAAAATGGCTGAATTAAAGTATTCTCTTATATTCTGTACTAAATATTCGGAAAGCAACACATTTGATGCCTGTTTGGAAAATGAGAATTACGACTTCAACACCAAAAGTGATATAGTTCTTCTTTAAATTTCAACTCGTGAAGACTTTCTCAGTAGAAAACACAAGTTTGTATTGGTTTCTTAAATCTGAAATATTTTTGCTTCTAAGTTTAGAAGTTTTTAATGGAATCTATATATTTTTAAGAATTTCTCAAATTCGAATTATTTCTGTTAATAATCTTGAGCAAATTTATACATCATTTTAAATATATTGAACAATTAAGGTAATTTATTATTTTTTTCGTTCATCAACAAAATAAAAGAACTAAATATTATTAACAAAATTATATTTAAATAAAAAATAGGGTTTTTTTGCGATATAGCCCTTCGTGGGGCTACCCCATTAAACGCAAAATGCAGTCAAAATTTAGTTTAATCAAACAATTATTGTCAATTCATAGAAGTTTAATTATTTTATACAAAAAAAACTATAAGCAAATTGGTTTAATTTATTTCAGATTAAATTTAAAAAATAATTACCAATGAGCATTCGGAAAAATTTAAACCTTTAATTTTCAGTTGTTGATACGCTTTCAGCTTTCAGTCTGATCTGAGCAATCACTGGCTGTTATTTATAACACTATTTCAAAAATTAATTAACCAACTAGCAAAAATTTGTTTTCTTATTTTACATAATCAATTTATCCTTATAATAAAACAAAAAAATAGTTGTGGCTTTATGTCGTATGAAAGGCAAAATAAAATGATTAAATGTAAGTTATGTTAAATCTTTATTACGAAGATAAAGAAATATTAAACATATTTTCGATGCATTACTGACTCAATTACACCAAAGAACCGTCATGTAAGGGAATAAGCTGCTAGTTAAATCTGGCGTGATCAAACGTCCTCCAACTGGCGTGGTGCGGAGAGGAGGGTGCTAGCTCAAGAGTCGCCCTCGTCATTTGATTGAGGTTGAAAATTACGATGTCCGTCCCAAAATAGCCCTAGTGTTGCTTTAAAATGGGACGTTAATATAAATAAACTAAACTTAACACTATCCATTTCATTGCTTCGTAATTAATAATATTTTATATATATGAGCCGACGTCCTGGCATAGGGGTAGTGCATCTTCCCCGTGATCTGGGCATCCTGGATTCGAGTTCTTCATTTGTTCTATCTGTGAGAGGCGTCAATGTGCCCCCCGTAAAAAGGGGCTGTGCAAGTGAATGTGATGCGTGAGTAACTAAGATGTACTGTTGGCCCTAGTTGGCGCTTCAGCGAGCTTGTCCATGGCAAATACTATTAGAAACAACAACAATGTACGTGATAAAGTTGGATCCTTTTCCACTTAGCAGATTAAAAGGATTTCTTTCTTCTTTTTCCTTTCGTTTGAAAAATATTTTTCCTTACAAAAGCTCTCTAAATAGATGAAGGGGCCGAGGTGACCTGGTGGTAAGGTCTTGGCTCGTCAGCAGTAGGGTTTTAAGTTCGGGACCCAATTCCATCGAAAAACCGTCGTGTAAGGGGTCAGTTGCATTTTAAATCTATCATGGCCGAATGTCCTCCCTCTGGTGTGGAAAGGGGGAGGGTCCAGCTCACGTGCCATCCTCGTCATTTGATCGTGGTTCAAAATTACAAGGCCCTTCCCAAAAATAGTACAAGTTTTCCTTTACAACGGGATGTTAATATAACTAAACTAAACTCAATAGATGAAATATATAATCTCATGACTTCTGGTTTTCATAGATTGTTGAGTACTTGAGCTTAGAAGCTTTTAAATACAAAGTCTATAGTGGTTATCAAACTAGCCAAATTACCTCGAGACAGCAATAAGGAAGATCTCTTCATACAGCATGACCTTAAGTATGTGGAGTATGATGGGTGAGTGTACGAACCGAGGACCGAATTCGCAACATTAAGGTTTGTAGTCAAGTAACATAGCCACTAGAGAAAAGAGACATTCGTGTCCGGGGGATGTTAGCAGGCTTATGAGGTTTTCCACACATACTCCCCCACCAATGAGTCGATGGTGAGACTAACGATATGTTTGCACGAAGCATATCTGAGTTGTTTCTAATATGCCTAACGACTTTGGCTACCGGTAGAGGGAGCCACAATAGTTGTACGAAAGTTGCTTATTCAAGGTCGCGGGTCACAATTGTGGGTGAATGGTTAGGACCGAACTCACAACGCTAGGGCTTGTTGTTGTGTAACATAGCCACTAGACAAAAGGGACACTCTTATCCGGTAGATGTTATCTGGCTTATAAAATTTTCCACAACAAGTACAAGAAACGAGGATCGTAATGATACAATTTGACAACCCCAAAACGAAAAATTCACCTTGTTAAATTTCAATTTCTTTTTCAGGCGATCTTTTATCGCTGCTTTTTTCCTTTGTGTTTTTGCAGATATTTCATTTCCATTTCAGGATTTGATTTGCACTTTTTGCTGTTGCATTTGAAATTTGATCTTCTATACATCAACCACATATATAGTATTTCGTTATTTGCACATTTATGGCTAGAGTTTTTAATTTAAATAACGTTCATTCAATGTAAAATATGCAGTCATAAACTAGCATTTACAATGAGATCAGCAATTAAATTTTTCTGCTTAGTTTTTTTTATAAAAATGTACGATGTATTCATGACAGATTGTTTTGATGCTTTTGCCAGTAAACTGATTATCAAACATAAAACAATATTCTGAAGCTTAGCCGAACTGCAGATCAAGAAAAGTACTTCTTAACTATATGAAGCTGAATGGTGATCAATGCAAAGATGTATTCTTTTGGCAAAATATAAAAAAAGGCTTATTTGAAAAGATGAAGGTGTAACTGTAGGAAATATAAAATTATATAGAAATTTTTAAGCACAAATAAAGAGAGAAATAGGCGCTTTCTGAAACATTTGATTTATTCATTCATTGTAGAATATGCAAATTCGAGTAATTTAGTTGTTTTGCTCTCAAGTTGTATTTCAGTAACTGCTAAGCAAACGAAGACTTTTTATGTATAATTTGAGTTTATATTCTAAAATGTGCAAATTTATATCATTCATTGCACAGTATTCAAATTCATATAATTTAGTAATAATATTTTTCAAGCTCTATTTAAGTAACTGCTGTCAAAACTACTGGAATTCAGTTATTTGAACGCTTACTATTCGCGACTAGTAAGTCATATCACTGACTCTCTAATACACCCAGAGGCATACGGATAATAATACTGAATGACCGGACCTCCACAACACCAACACTGGCGGGAACTGTGGTTGAGCCCTAAGGACCATCACCAGTCAAGGTACAACCCTTCCCATAGGAAGTACGTCCCGTCATCGATGGCAGGAACCTAAGCCCCGCCTATTTGTGTATCCACCAGGGTGGGAGGAACCAACCATCATGCCGGGAGTATATTATCCTCTTTTCGAGGTGCACCCGGGGGGGCACAGCATGTAAATAAAAGGTTTTTCTTATTCCCATCTCAATTGCATTTTAGATAGTTCTAAGTGGCAATATTTTGATTGAATTGTAATAAATATATTCAATGATTCTTCTTTAAATACAAAACTATATCAATATTTTTAACTTTTCATACTTCTTGTAATATTATGTATATTAAATCCTTAAAAGTTTTCTGAAATATTTCAAGTTTATTGTTCTTTGTTGAAATATACTTAATATATAAAATATTCTTAGTAAATGGAAATTTGATAAAGGAAATTAATTCATTTTTCTTTTTTTCTCTTCTGTTTTTTTCATAACTTTATTTCTAATCTATTTTTTTTTTAATCTTTTCCCATATCACTCGATAATTTATCAGAAAATTATTTTTTTTACTTCATTAAAACTTTTATTTCTGGTACTTAAATGTATCATTAAGCAGAATCCAAGAAAATTATGTAAAACTGCTCTTTACTGTGTTTTATATTTTTCCTATTTTGTATTTTCTTTTGAAATTTGCCGATGCATTAAAAATCCGATGAGTTTCTCTAAAGGAGATATAAAAAAAATTCCGACCATATAAATCTTTTATAATTTATCTCAGAAAACCATTAAAGAAATGGGGCGTATGAATATAATTTTTATGTCTTTGACGCAAACTATTTGGCATTAAACTTCCGGAAAAATTTAATGATTATAAGTTCATACTCAGTAAACAAATGAAAACTTAATGTCTTTTATTGGCGTAGAAAAATATACTTTGGGGAAAAATCAACTCTTATATCAATATTTTTATAGAAGCTCATTATTTTAATATTCTAATTTTTATAATGATTAATTTCATTATGATTGTTATAATTTTTTAAAAAATTCATATCATTTTTAATTTATTTTCTTTTTATTGCAGTTTAGACTTAAGTAATTAATAAATAAATTCTATTAATTTATCCTTCTATAAATTATTTTCAAATATTTTATGTTGAAATATCCCTTGAAATTAATAAATAACTGTATTTTGTTAAGTTATTAGATTAATAACTAGTTTAGTTGGACTAAAATTATGGAACGAACCAATAGCTCATGTCTTAAGTTTATCTAATTCTTACAATTTTAAATTTCACTTATCCTCTGATCCAGGTTTTTCTAAAAATTTACGCTAGTTATCGATGAGCATCGATATAATCACGCACTTTTCACAAGCTGGAAAATCTATATTTAGCGGAGACAAGAAATTAAAACAACCTTGATTATTGGAATCAAACATAAAGACGTATTTATAATTTAACTTTAAGAATAAAAGATAACGTTTGCCAATTAGAAATGTATTTTGTCACAGTTAAATCAAAATGTCGTATATCAAAAACTGCATTCAGTAAAATATACGAGTTTTCGATGTAACAGCTGGAATCACAAGCATTTTATGACAGCACACAGAAATCGCGCGACTAAAGGGTTTATCTGTACAATAGACTACAGTATATAATACAATAGACTAATTTGTAAAAGTGTTTTATATTAATAAAATATTTTATTACATATCACATTTTATGGCAGCATATAGCAATCCCACAGCAAAATGGAAGTTCAACTGTACAATAGACAATACAGTAGACTAATCTGTAAAAGAGTTTTATATCTATTAAATATTTCATCATATATCACATTTATCACGCATATCACATTTAATGACTCTATGCAGCATTTCCACAACAAAATGGAAGCTCAGCTGTACAATAGACAGCACAGTAAACTAACCTGTAGAAGTGTTTTATATCTATAAAATATTTTAGCAAATTTGATATACGATATTTTGATATTGTAAATACGAATCAAAAAGTATAAAACGTATTTCGAAACTTATTTGAGAGAAACATATAAAGTATTATTGGATTGAGAGGGATGATTTAAACTGATACAGATTCTTGGGTATCAAAATGTAACCGAGTGAAATTTGCTGTTATGAGCCAAATTAAAGATTAAGAAAGAATAAACCAAGCTGGTGCGGTGAGGACACAGAAAATACCTTATAGACGTTAGATCAAAAAATTAGATCCAAATGCAGTGCATTTTTAGTGAAATTTTTTCTATCCTTGTAATTTTTTTCATATTATTTTTCTACAATCGTTTGATATAATTTTTCACTTTAATACTTGTGTATTCATAAATATACTTACATTCGTCGATAAATAATTGTATTAAATGCAGAAACAGGGTGTGCAAATGATTGAAATGAAGCGAAATAAAGCAATTTGCTCTTTGAAAGTAATTAAATTAATAGTGAAAATTATGGAAACTTTCATCATTTAACAATTAATTATTTTAATTTATATTTGGACAAAAATTCACACAAATAACCACCGTGAGAAAGAGAAGATTATATTTCTCCATTAATTTTCTTTATCGAAAACTTTTATCTTTTTCCCCAAAATTTTAAATTATATTTCTAACGGACCTAGAATTATATTCTTTAAATTTCAGTTAATTTCTTTTAATATGGATAATTCATGACTTCTTTCTTTAACATAAGAAAATAACAAGTTCAGAACCATGTTTCCACCTTTTAGGTAAATAATTACTAGTTATAGTTCTTTAAATGACTGGCATTTTACCAGAATTTATAGATTAACAAACAAAGCTACTATTTCTCACGTGTGAACCATTTTTGTTTGTATTTAAAAAGAAAAATGACAAACAAAGTAGTTTTTAAAATGAATAAACATTATACCTTTTGTGAAGAATTTTTCCAAGAGATGTAACACGCATAGATGCCGAATTCTTTGAATGATATCTATTAAAGTTCTCTTTAAATTACATGTTTACTGAATATTCGTTTAAGGATACAGTGACGAAAATGAAATTTTTCAACACTTCCAGAAGTCGTTGCTATTTTCTAACGGATACACATCGGTGACTACCAAAGGAAGCGGTAGGACATCCCTGTAATTTTCAGATTATTATATCCTTTGTTATTTCCCACTATATTTTGCGAGGGAGTAAATGAGATGTATTTTTTTAAATCTAAGAAGAAAAAAAACTCCACGTAAATGCATTAATGCTATTTAAAGTTTTCTTTATTTGAAGTTCAAGGAAGCCGGAATTCAGAGAAGGTAGCGTCTTCTTTTTCTGATATCGTGAGAACTACTGATACGTGAGAAAAGAAACTGGATTTGTTTTGAAATCTTTAAAATTGTTACTGTCGTGTATTTATATACATACGTATACCCGCATTATCAAAAATAACTTAAAAGAAGTAATAATTTTTAAAATTTGGTAATAATAAATGCATGCAATGTTACATAATAAGCAAAAAAAATTTTAAACGTTTTAGCTTCACAACTTAAAAAAATATTTGCAAAATTTAAGTTGCCGTTTTGGACGAATTAAGTTAAGTTCTGAGAAATGCCGTAAGATATTTTGATGAAGAAAATAGCGTTCCACTTCACCTTTCAAACATTAGAATTTGGAATACATTCTTAACATTTGCTGAAAACAAGGAATTGCTGGTAGAAAGAGAATGATTCATGAAATGCTAAATAAATTATTACTAAAATATTGAACATTATCTTTTGAGAAGCATATTAGGTAAGAAACTTGACACAATATTATAATAATAGATCATTGTTGTTGTGTTTTGACTCATGGCACTTTACAAGTTTGCGGACAGTTATCTTTCAGCGATTTAAGCCGAGTGAGCGTCTCTTGTTTTTTCAGAAGCCCCATCTAGAGCCAAGAGTACGACTTAGCTACTTCATGTGCCACATTTTCTTGCACAACCTGTTTTTTACAAGGGGAATATTCACACACCTAACAGATAGTACACAGAAGAAACACAACCATGCCCGAACCCGGGACGTCCAGATCACGGGGAAAACAAGCTACATCTATACCAAGACACCACCATATTAGGAAATTAGACGTATTAAATAAGAAACAAATGCAATCATAAAAGTTTTAAATTTATGCAACATCTGAATAAATATTTGTTTTAAAATAAATTTTGGTAAGGATGATAAATTTACATTTACCAAATCCTGAAATTATGAATATGGAAATGTAAAAACTTCGAATTCCTGCAATATTCTGACCTCAAAATACAACATCATTTCATATTCCTGTAACTATGGCTCTTAAGCAACTTAAACAGTTCTACGGATATAATAATCACATAACGAAACATAATACCGTTTCAGGTGCTTGATTACTGTAACCACATAGGTTATTACATCATTTAACAGTCATCTCTAATCACATTTCGCAGTCATATTACTATATAGGTGCTACCGCAGTGTTATTCTCATCTTCCTATGATGATTCAAAATTAAGCGGTCCTAAGTTCAGCAACTAACTCTAAAACGGATTGTTAATCTGAAACAATATATAACCCGTAATTGTCTGAAATATTCGCTATATTATATCGGACGACAATATTGCTTTAGAATTGTTCTCCCTTCCTGATTTAATAATACTCCGTTTTTTCAATACGGCTATAGCTTTGTAATCGCATGTCAGGAGGAATCCATAAGTTTTTTCAGTTACAATTACTTCCATCTTACAACATGCTTGCATATGAACTAAATAAAATGTCTAAAAGATTCATATTGCATAGCACACTAAATTGTCACTATTATATCAAAATTCTTATTTCAAGTTTGCCCAACATTTTCATTCATACAAAACACTTGTATAGGTTAATTACCTTAGCTCTCGAACGATGGGATATGTGAATGCTGTATAGTGTCAGGAATGCCCATACGTCGTTAATAATTCCAACCGTTTAATCATAATTGTGTTTGTTTGCTGCGATTAATTTTTGACATACCACATTTTGATATTTGATTTTTGACACACCACATTTTGATATTTGATTTTTGACATCCCGCATTTTGATATAACTAAGTGATCAGGAGTCATTTAAACTCCGTCTGGTGAGATAGAGATTGGTTACCGACTCAGGTACTATCGTTACATCTGTCCAGATTTAAAAATAAAAGAATTCGTCCAAAGTTATCTTTGCACAGGTTCAAAATAGAATTATTACAACAATAGAATAGAAAAATTTTGATACCTGTATAGTTTGGGAAGAAGCAAAATCTGGAAAATGAAATGGGTGGCTAATGTGAATAAAATCTGTCTAATGAATATGATATTTCAGGATGACACTGCGTTAAAAATTTTGCGCAGTGTCTATTTAGCAAAGATCTTTAATTAAAGTGAGAAAAAAAGGTTATTTAAAATCAATAGTTTATATGATTGATAGTTATATGATTGATATACATGCCTAATAGATATGCTTACGGTACATTTTTGTTTACATATACTTATGGCATATATTTTAAGGCTTTTATTCACCATAAAATGTTGAGCGTTTGGCACTAAATAATAAGACTCTGAATTAGGCATAAATGAAACGAACAGTTTCTGCTTCAGATAGCGTAATTACAAAAAAAAAAAAAGTTAAATTTCAACACGTTTCTCCTTTTATAGAAATGGTTTTCCCTATGACTTTTGTGGTAATATTTTATTTTGAAATTTCAATATATTCAAGGAATTGTATTTTTCATTCTAGATCAGATCTTGTTAAAATATTTAAAATAGTATAATATTCCGTTCTTTTCTGAATCAACAGAATGGTTTCGTTTTATTCACAGACATTAAACAATGTATCAAACGAAAAGTATTTGGACACCCTTGAAAATGCGAATAGCTGCTGTCCTTATCAACGTCTCGCCTTCTGTGCTTAAATATTGTATAGGAAACTGCATTAGCATTCGTCGTATGCAAGATGGCATGGAATTCACAGCTCTCTGACCAAGAAATGCGTAATTGTCGGATATCCTAGAAATGGTCTATCCTTTAAGGGCCTATCTAGTGAGTTAAACATTCCAAAAACGACACTGGCGTTTGTGACTAAGAAGTGGAATGCGAGTTATGATTATTGGAATGTTCTTCGACCCTTCAGGCTCACGAAACTAAGAGATATAGACCAACGGGTGCTTCTCAAAGAAATTCGAGAAAACTGTACCAAACCGATGGTCTACATATTTAGGAGTTCCAACAAGCATCCAGGACTGATGTTTTGATTTAAAAAACAAACAATCCTCGCGAAAGCACATTTCCTTACTGTTTATGGTCGTGCCGCCGTCCATAAGCCTTTGCTTACAAAATCCATTTATGCTGCTCGGCTGAAGATCTACAAGGCACACTAGTATTGGATCGTAGGTGAGTTGAAACAGAAAAAAGGCTCAATCACTATGGATGACAAAGTCTGGGTTTGGCGACGCATGAGAACGTCTTTTGGCAGAATGCAGTGTGCCTACAGTAAAGTTTGGGGGTAATAGAATTGTGGTCTGGGTATTTTTCTCTTGATATGAACTAGGGCACTTGATACCAATTCATGGCAAACTCAACTCCTACTTTTACACAGCTATTCTAGATAACTAAGTGCTTCCTACATATGTAGCAATTTTAAGGGTTGGATCATATTTATTTCCGGAATTACAACACCACTTGTCATGTTGCTAGGTCCACTAAGAATTGGTATGATGACAATAGGGTGAATCGACTGGACTGGTCTGACCAATGTTCAGACTTGAATCCTATAGAAAGCCTCTGAGACGAGCTGGATCGCCAAATCAAGGCATGCCCCAGCCGTCCAAATTCGGTGAAAGAATTTACATGACTTTTCAAAGTCGAGTGGAAGAAAATACCACTGTCCATCATCCAAATACGTGTGGGAAGCATGGCCTGTTGGTTTAAAGCTTTAACGGCTTCGTGTAGAAGTTCTACTAACTCTACTACTGAATTTGAATTAATTGTATTGTTACGTTTTTAGTGTAGCGGATTCGGATTGAATGGACTTTGTAT
>JAOUZG010047196.1:4593025-4633333 GCA_026289955.1 Argiope argentata
ATATATATATATATATATATGCATGGAATTAGTAACACATCACTGGACAACGGGGCAATTGGAAACAATTATTCAACTCATTTCAGTTTCCTACCTATTTTCGGTTCATACAAAAAAATTGTGGCGCAACTGGCTCTGCACTTGGAAATAATATTCGTGATTTTTATTCACTACAGCTCTTCCATCTTTACCTAATTTCCAAAATGAATTTTTTTTCGTTTTGATGGCCTTTTATAGCTACATTTTGACAGAATGCTGGGCATTTCACTTTCACAATTCTATCATCCTCAGTGAACCAGACTGGAGATGCAGATATATATTCAATATTCGGGTTAACAAATAACTCTCAGCCCCAGGCTTTTAAATTAAAACATTTTTTTTCCAAATTTCCTAAAAATGTTGTCTTGGCTACAAAAAGAAACTGTGAATGCAGTTTATGTTTGATTGTATTTTCGTAGCTGGTAGATTCCTTTCTGCATTAGACTACTCAAAAACCTGAAGCTGTTAAAAGCGCCTGAACCCTTGTGATAAAATGTGCTACAATGGCTAATTATCTAAGTGCATGAGACTTAGATGTTTCATTGAACCAATAAAAACCAGCAGCGCGTTCCTGATCTCAAATAATTTAAGGGTACGAACAAATGATACAATTTTTCCAACACATAAATCTTTAGTAACTGAGCTCAGGAAAGGATCTTTTTTTCTCTTTGGTACAGAAATTTTTACCAAACATAAATATTCCAAAGTTACTTTTCAGAAGTTAAAAAAAAATGTCTTTATTACAGAAGGTTTCAGGTTCAAGAACCGTCGTGTAAAGACGTTTGTTGCACGTTAAATCCGTCAGGGTCAAACGTCCTCACGCTAGAGTGGTGTGGAGATGGGGTGCCACAACAGGTGTCGTCCTCGTTATCTGATCGTGGTTCAAAATTACGAAGCCCATCCCAAAATAGCTCTAGAGTTGCTTTGCCACGGGACGTTAATACAACTAAATATCGAAATATGCTTTTCCTTGTTCACCGGAAGGTATAAAATATCTCCTCGACTTCCACGCATAATTTTCGAGGAAATATGATTAATCAACGTTAAAACTTTCAGCTACTTCTTTATACAAAATAAACGCATGAAACACTCTCTTAGTAAAGCTCATTAAACTCAGTAGCTTTCTTTTCCACAATTTGGTGATTAAGCGAAATTTCTGCTCTACAAATCAATTTTCAGACCTATAATGTTGTGGGAATGTTCAGGGAGAAACATACCTCAAAAAAATCAGGAAATTGTAAGTCTTTCAAAATAGAGAAATAATGAAAATATTACTTATTTTTAGTTGGGAAATTAGATATATTGATCTCAAAATTGAAGCTGTTTTAGACCATACAAAAAGATTAGGATTTTTTGTTATTGAAAATATAAAAATTAATGTTTATAAGTTTCTTCATCAAACTAAGCGTTTTGTTAATGACTCTATAAATCCTAAAGTTTCACTCCATTATAAACTTGCTCACTCTCCACCAATTTTAACAAGGCTCACAGTTTAAGCTTAGCGTCTTGCTAATGACTTCATAAATCCTAAATTTTCAATCCATTATAAAGTTACTCAATATCCATAAATTTTAAAAAGACGTACGGGTAGAAATTCTCTAAAATCTCAACTTTCATATCATACCAACAATTTCTTCGAAATTTTCAAGTTTAAAATATCAAAATTTTCCAAAATATATCATTATATTAAGTGAACTTCATCTTCTAATTAAATCCGAAATTTTAAATTTTTTATTTTTTAACTTGAAAACTTTTATTTTTTTTATTTTTTTAAATACTATTATAAATTTAAAGAGCATTTACGAATTGAATGCGAAGGTGTATTTTTTCGCTCTTTCTTTAGTGGAACTCCGATACAAACGCTTTCTGTTAGCCGCTCCGATCTCTCTTAACAGCTAACTGCTCTTTTTTGTTCGGCGGTTGCTCTTTCTAACACTGCAGCTGCAACATAGGACAGCTGAAAAAAAGTCAGAAGTTGTTGACGCATTTGATGAAACTCCTGCTCGAAAAATATAATCTTTTCATTGAACTTCATCTATGATCCATATTCAGTTAAACCACTTCAAAAAAGAAAACATTTTTCCGTTAAATTTATACTTAGGAAATTATTTTCTTATTGCGATGCGCTAGAGGAAAGTAATAATAACACACAGTCAATTATTGTCAACAATTTATACCTTCTCTGACAACATGAATTGATAAACTTGCAATACAAGAAGCAAAAGCAAGATTATTTATCTTTCTTAAAATCATTGCTTGAAACTTCCATTGTATAATAACGTATTTATTATTTTTCTCATTCGTATGTTAAAAAAATTACCCCATTACACAACAATTTTCCCTCAATATTTAAGCAAGTTTAGAAATAAAAATAAATTATTTAAAAGCATGCATAAAAGTAATGAGAAAATTCCTTGTGGAAATGTCAAGTTCCTCGCGATTAAGTAAAATGTGCAAAAACGAATGTGGACCGTGAGTGTTCAAATGATCATGCGATCATGTGGATTGCGAGTGTTCAGATGATATGTTTAATACCACAGGTGCGATATTAAGCAAAGAAACAAACAAGTAATATAAAAATAAATTGTCAACTCCTACTTAGGTCAACAAAAAAATTTAATTTTAGTTACTTTTTATTAAATAATTACAATTTATATAAATAATTTGTCAAAAAATTATTGATTTTCGAAAGAATTGAACTCGCATTCTTCGCCTTTTACTTGAAAAGGCTGAAATCCTCGCATTTTACCGATTGAGCTACTGCTTATTGACTTCTACTTTCATTACAAACTGCTAGAACTCTATTTAAAGAATTGAAAGTTAATTAAATTTAATTAAGGAATTAATATTTGATCAAAATGTATTAACATCAAGTATTATTCACAACAAGTTTAAAAAATGTACTAGTACTTGAGCAAATGAATGAAAATTATTTTACTGACGACTGAAAATGTGAACAAGATATATAAGTATCTAGAGAAAGAGTGCGAACTAACAATAGAATTTGAAAAAGAATGTACAAGGTGAGAGAAATTATACAATGTATAGAAAACCAGACTAATAACTGCCATAATCATTCAAAGTATAGAGGGAGAGTTTACTGCATATTCCTCCTCAAAATGGTCAGAATAAAAAAAACATCGGGAAAAGTACAGATTATTTTTTAAATAATATTATCAAAATATAGCTTTTATAATTTTTGTAAAGGAAATTTGAAATATGCTTCTGAAATAAGATATCAAAAATGTTCTTATTATAGTAATATTTATTTTAAGTATGGTAGAACCTTTTCTAAAATTGCTTAAATGAAGAAAGTGAAGTTTTGTGGCTTTTAAGAAATATTTAAAAATGCGTTAAGATGTCAAAAAAGATCTTGAAGTCAAAACTTGTATTTTTATATCTGCTATCAATTTCTCTTGGTTGCATTAAAAAGCGCAATAGTAAACGAAAAAAGCTTGATGTATTTTCTACATAGGATGACGTTATATTCTGAAATTGTAAATGGCGTCTACACGGCAGCGATGTGTTAAAGCTGGAAGGATCGTAGGCTCGAGACTTAACCTCACAAAGATCAAAACCTTCTCTTGATGTAAGAGTTGAACTTATCAGATTGGTATGGAGAATAGGGGCTCCAACAAAGATTTAAAATGGGACATTTATTACTTGAAATTTTGTGCAGAAAATTTAGAAATTCTAAAATATCAAGTGAAGGAAATACAAAATCCAATAGCAAGAGGGACCAATATTGTCGATTCTATTTGGTTTCGTGGTGTCAGGGTGTCGGTTCCACACAAGAAGAAACAAGAGAGTCGGCGTCTTGATAAAGGGCTAGCACGTCTTTCCCATGATCTGGGTGTCCCGGGTTCGAGTTCCGGTTCGGGCATGGTTGTTCTTCTGTGTTCTATCTGTAAGGTGTATGAATGTGCTCCCCCTGTAAAAAGGGGCTGTGCAAGCGAATGTGATAAGTGAATAGCCAAGTTGTACTCTTGACCCTAATACGCGGTTCTTCAAAACAAGAGACGCTCATTTCGGCTTAATATCGCTGATGCGTCAGCGAGCTTCTCCAAATGGCAGGTGCCATTAGAAACTACAGAAACAAGAGAGATGTATGATACTTTGTAGCAAAATTATGAAATCGAAATTTCTACTAAAGATTCGTCTTCAACAACCGCTATTAAATATGTATAGCCTCCCGTTGTAATACTGTAAAAATTTGCTGAAGTATTAAAAAATGATGTTTTTCTTTGTTCTTGGGCCTAATAAACCTAAGTCCTAGAAAGAGATTACAAACAATAAAAATCGTTGTAAGGATAAGAAACGGGACCTAATTTAACGAAATTGCAGCTCGTGTGAAATGAAATCAATAAGAAAAGTTTTCCACAAATATATTTGTCCTACCAACTAGTATATGATTAAAAGAGTTATCAGTAACTAATTCGTATTCTAAATAATTAGATAAAACTAAAGATAAGAATAAATTATACTAAAATAATTAATAAAATTCATTTTCAGAATGAGGATCAATGGTTTGAAATGTAGCAATTTTCATTTTATTATGCAAGTAATGACATATAAAATGGTAATGTTTTACTGCACGAAGTTATAGCATTTGTACGAAAATGTATTTGCATATTGGGTATACAGAGATAAATTTTGAATCATATTTGAAACAGAACCTAGATTAGCATTAAATAGCTATATACATAGTATTCTAGATTAGTCGACAGTATGCAGACGAAGTCTTTTACTAACTATAATTCCGAGAACTAACTTTAGAAGAAAATAATTTTAAAAATGTATTTTGAATTATTTGATATAAAATACATCATTTGGTATTATTACATCTGTGGCTATTATTACTATGTTTGTAATTATGTAGATAAGTACATATATATTTATTATTAAATTGTAATAAAGACTGTAGAACTATTTTTTAGCTCACTATACCTATGAATATGGATGTACAGCGAAAACTTGACAATACCTTGGAAAATTCAGCCCACTCCTGGCATACAGAGTCTTCACGAAGGTGTGGTATGGTGAGAAGAGGAAGGTTCTAGCTTAGCTGTCGCCCTCGTCATCAGATAGCGGTTCAAAATTATGAGGTACATCCCAAAATAGCCCTAGTATTGCTTTATAAAGGGACGTTATTATAACTAAACTAAACTAGTTCCTGGTTTACAGACTAGACGAGTGATGCCTGAGTTTTTTAGTGCAAAATCAGAGATCTCGATGGTGAACTAAGTCAAGATGTTTCAAGTAGGAGAATCTAGCAGAGTTATATGCAATCGATTCATTATCAATAGTAGATCAAATGATACGCGACAAATTCTTAGAAAGCACATTCGATCCAATCAAGAAGTTTTGAATAACATCTTCAGAATGTTTAATGAACGCAGACACTTCCTGCTCAAACAGACAATATGAGGAAGGGAAGTGACTCTTTTGTCATGTATAAGACTAGGAAATTAATGCTGCTCTTTAACGCGAATTGGAACACCGTTCATAAACAATTCGGGCTTTAGATGATGGAAACGCCTATAAAAATTCATAGTAATAGTTTTCTGATAAGAGATTGTAACATTGTTTCTGTTTGATCAATCTACAATATTGTTGTTAACTATTTAAAGTTACCTTTCAATATACCACGTATTGCTAGTATTGTAGGTAATCTGTTAATCATCAACTTATAGGTTTTTATTAATTGTCAACATACAGATTTTTATTAACTGTAGTTGGCAATGTAAAGAATTTACTAAGCATCAATATATAAGTTTCAATTCGTTGCATTTGATATTTCCAATGAAATGAGATTGATAACAAAAACTAAAAACGTTACTCTTAAAAAACTATTCTTCGGAACAAATACTTTCTAGCATAAAATATTGGAATGAATGTTCCCGAAGCTTACTCTAAAATATCTCCACTCTCACAAATTTTGAATAAAATTCGGTAAATACGCTCTAAAATTTAAATCATAAATATTTTTCATGATTTCATGCTTCCAAATTCAGTCACAAACCTTTTCGATATCAAAATATACCGATGTCGATTTATTTTCAAGAAGGAAATTCGATCTACTATTTCTAAGGATATAAGGTTAGCATCAGTAGAAAGTTTCTTCCCCAAACCACTCGAAATTGAGAAATACATTCATTTTCCTCCATATAAACAAGACGTGCATTGACAATTCTTTCGAAAAGATTGCATAAGCAAGCGGTTAGGGCGATCGATCTGTAGATGAGTGAATCTTGTGAATCCTTGCTAGGGTTTGGAAGAGGAATTGCATTTGCATATTTCCATTGATCAGGAAAATATTCTGCGTCCAAATTCTGTTGAACGTGTATAAAATATTTTAAAGGGAGCTTTCAGATACATGCTGGAGCATAGAATAGGTCATTCCATCAGGCCCCGATGTGGTCTGTTTCGTAATAGATAGAACATTTTTCGTCTCGGATATAGTAAGATCAGCGTTATAAGGCAGATGTTTTTTCATTCGAAAGTGTAAGCTCTTTTGAAACTATACTGCGTATTTTTGGCGATCTTATTTTAAAAATTTTGGATTTGTTTGATCAATCTTTAAAGTGCCATCATCCTGGCACAGAAGTAGCGTGTCTTCCTCGTGATCTGGGTGTCCCGGTTAGGGCATGGTTGTTCTTCTGTGTACCATCTGTGAAGTGTGTGAATATCACCCCCCGTATCAAGGGTCTGTGCAAGCCAATGTGATGAGTGTGTAGCTAAGTCGTACTCTTGGTCCTAGTTGGCACTACTGAAAAATAAGAGACGCTCAATCGGCTTAAAATCGTTGACGGTCATCAGTGCACTTGCCCATGGCAAGTACCATTAATAACAGCAATAAACAATCTTTAAGAAGACATTTTTTATGGAATTTCGTAAATATGAGCTATGATCTAGATGATTAGGATTGTATCTTAATCGGTGCCATCTCTTTCAGCTTCCACGTCACATCAGTGTTAGGACTTAGAACTACTACAAACTTAATATTCACCAGATACTTGTGGAAAATTGATCTTCTGTGAAATCGATCTTGTTCTCATGATCCATCAGTCATGATGCAAAGACTGTCTAGAGGCTACCGTATCCTAAAATATTGTTTAGGTGTTTAAATTAATGAGCTTTACAAGATTTCAGGAAATTTGTTTCTGTCTTTATTCCGATATTTTTTCTACTCATCAACTAGTATAATCTTGATACCCTTTGGATAAACTAGGTCAGTCTGGAAAATAATTAAAACGATCATTCTTGAGAAAATGTTCTCATGGATTTTTATACATTTTAATAGTGATCAATTTCTAAAATATTCATCTCAAATAATGCTAAAATTAATAGCTAATATTAATTAATACTCCTTTAAATAAATCCATTTATAGGGCTTAAATTAATGGACTTTACTGCAAATTCTGTATATACCTTGATGTATTTTGAGTTATTAGCTTTTTTGTTTTATTTATTTATCATCAATAAAGTCACAACAAATCATTCAGGAAGTTTTATCGAAGAAGGTTTTTCAGAGGCGTTCAAAAATCACTTGATTCGAACTGAGTTAAACTTACTTCTTACTAATTTACTGCTCAAATTAATGTTGCTTTGGAAATAAAGTAGCCATCATTTCTGAAAAATAAGCGATGAAAGGCTAAGTGTAGCAAGCATGCTGGGAAGTAATCGTCATCAAGCCATCGTGATTAGGAATTATTTAACTGAAGTTATTTAACTGAAGTAGAAAACTACAACATTCAGTGAATGGAGTACCAAATTGATGTTTAGTCCCCTAAAAGCAAACATAAAAGGAAGTCTCAGAGCGCTTCTTCAAATTTCAGACTCTTTGAGATTGATATAAATGCTTTAAAAAACCCCTCAAAATAAAAAAACTTGTTTTTTAGTTGCAAATTATGTGGATGAAATGGTTACGGTTGCGAAAACAAATAATTATTTTCAATAATTTATTTGATGTCTTCTAAAAGAGTTAGTTCTCTTTCTTTACGTCCAACTTATCACCTTTTTCTAAAATCAATAATGAGTTTCTCTAAAATTCAAATAACTGGTGTAAAGAGTTTCGAATGACACTGTTTTACCCTGTTTGGATTCTCGATAAATTCTAAGGCAGATTTGAATATCTTTATAAATCCTAAGTAGCAATAATTATAATAAATATTTTATGAAAAACGTGTGTGTCAAGCATTTTTGCATTTTATGAACATTTTCGTTTCCTGTATTCTTGTTTTTCGTTGATATAAAATATCTCCTTCCTCTTTGTTGCATTAGCTGTACAAATATAATTATAAGATTTAAGTATGTTTTATTTTCGAGTTTATTACAGGATTTTAAATATGTATAACAGCTCATCTTAATCGCTTGCTTTTGAGAACAAATTAGATAATAAGCTAGATTTGTTATCCAATGGAGCTTGAGAACAGTATGAAAGCAGTCAAGCCATTGGCGCAGAGAGAGTTACAGTTGTATGGGCCATGCGACTAAATCGTTGCCTCTTTATTTAGGCATTTCACCCCAAAAAACTCCAAAATTTGCAGAAATTCTGAAGAACTTTTCGAAAAGAATAAATTTGTTATCATGCATTGTACAAGATACAAATAAGAAGTCATATATGTATGTTTTTTGATTTGATAAACACATTTAATACATTAAGTTCTTACACGAATGTCACTCGGTCCCACATTGTTATGCATATATCAATATAAATAACATTTATAATATACAGCGACAAGATAAATATCACATAAAATTAAAAGCGCATGACGAGTAACAGCGTATTGAATATAAAACACAAATCAATTTGAATAAGAATAACATTGTTACAACATATATTTTTATTGAAAAAATAATAGAAAAAATAAAACTTGTCTTTAATTAAAATTTTGTTAGTCTACTTTTATGAGTAGAATCTATTATTCCATTATACATGTCAATGGCATCATGTATTTCTTGCTATGTAGATAAGATAGTAATATCGGTGAGCCTTTATGTACTTTTTGTTGTTCTCTTGTCCCGCTTTACAACGGAAGGAAAGGTGCAGTAGCTTCTGAGGGTATGAAACTCTGAGCACCTGAGAATAGAATCTCACACACTTCACAAACGGTTTTTTACGGAGAGGACTTCATTCATTCATTCACAGAACGAACATTCGAGATCTGGAACAGTGAACGATAACCTCAGGCCCCAGTGGTATTACTCTCGACATGGAGGGCAATGTGACCACGACAGATTTAACGTGCAACAGCCACCACATAGAGAGTCTGCGGCTGGCGGGCTCGAACTCACAGCTCAAGAGATACGAAACCAACACCCTACCAACCAGGCTATCCCGGCTCCTTTAAGTACTTCTTGTTGATCTTAAATAATTTTTGTTCATCTTCAATTTTAAAAAGCTTCTCTCACATCTGGTATTGGATATGACAATTGTCAGGATTATTTGGGGCATTATTATAATACAACTAGCCTTCCCGTACCCGGCATTGCTCGGGTAATGAAATTAGTAGGGGATAACAATGCTTGGTGCACCTAGTTACGAAAATCCCCTATAATAATTACTTATTACCTATAATTTTTTCTAATTTTGGGAGGGTCCCGGGGCCCCTGGACTCCTTATATATATGGCCTTCTCCTTAACTGATCCTTAACTGTCCTTAACGATCCTTTTAAAGTATTGATTTTCTTTACTTTAAAAGGATCGTTAAACCCAGGCCATCCTCATTTCATTGTTATACCTATGTTTAAACAAGAACTTCTTTGTATAGAACATTTTTTTAGGGGGGGGGGGGGGGTCTGGGGCTAAAATTATTAAGCTGCTTGATGAACTGACTCTGGAGCAAGCTACATAAAATTATAAGCATTTTTTCGCGCTCGCGGTTTTGAACCAACCAACCTCTCAATCGTTTTTCTAATGCAGTCTTTGCAAAATCAGAAATTATTTCATAAGACGCTTAAATTTTGGTGTATTGTTTTCAAAATTGATCAGCTGCGTGCCAAAGAAATGCCAAATTATATATAAAAAAGTTTAATCTCATTTTTATTTATCAATTGATTAGATTTGTAATGTTGAAGAGGAAAACTCAATAAATGACACAAAAAAATTTTAATTCGCAATTTTTTATCAGATTTTTACAATCTTTCACACGATTTTGAAATATTTATCCATTTTTATGTAAAAAAATTTGATTAAGCTTTCTTGAAAAGTTTCGGCGTAATTAAATGTTAAAGCGAAATTTCATATCTTTGTTAAAAAAATTACCAAAAATTCAGTTTTAGATGTTCGATTTTTTTTTCATTGTATTGCAGCATACTATATCGTATTGTCTTTCATGAAACGTATTTTCTATATTTTTCCAGCTAAGTGTCCATTTTACTGGGCCATTCAAGAAACAAACCCGTCAAAATGGACTTTTTTTTAAAAAAAAAATCGATATTTCATTTTTGCGTCGATATCTCAGGAACATTGACTTTTATTATAATACAATATTGGGCAGAGTATCTTCCAGATTGGATTTTACAGTTAAGTTGTAATAATCAAGTGGATCCACATTAATTAATTTATTTTCGTTGCCTGTGACAGCTATGAAAATCCATGCCTGAGTTCATTCGAGCTTGAAATTCTGTTCGCCCATTTCAGCAAAGGCTTTGTCTAGAATATATTCAGTGTCGTCCGAATCTAATAGAATAGCGATGCTAGATAAGCAAACTCTTCTGCTAAATTCCATTTTCTGTCAAAAACTCTCACGAATTTCCGCAATTATTCTCTCTAAGAAAGAAAAAACTTCCGTCTCAACTAATTTTCATGGGACGAGTTGACATTAATACTTCCGTCATCGAAAACGAGTCCTCTCATTCGCCTCGCATCTGAAGTTCCATGTAAATGTCAAGACCTTCACACATATTTTTTGATAATTTACAGGACCTTTAGTCAATACCTCCCGTTTCTCTATCAGTGACGTCTGCAAAGATGCATTTTCTGAACGCACAGTTTGATGTTAAATCTCCTTTTCAAATATTTTTGTGCCTTGCTCCATTCATGTAAAACAGGTTGCGAGCGGCCCAAGAAACAAGCAAAGGAAAATGAAGGCATTATAACTCGTAAAGTTCCTACACTTATTCTTATATTGAAACTTTCATTTGTCTCTAATGATTTTTCCAGAAACACCAAAATGTCTTTACCATGATGCCGTGCCATATTTATGGCATCACTTTTTATTCTATTCCGCATGCCTGGATAATACTTTTAAAGCTTTTGCTACCAACTGTTATAAGAATTATCCATCAATGTGAGGACTTGGAAAAAAAATTTCTATGTTCTAATGCACCAATAAAAGTTACTGAATACACCTTAACTGAGGTATCATGTAAATAAGTAGATCTTCAGTAAACCTTATATTACTAAGCAATTAATTAGTTGGAAATACCTGACATTGAATTGGTTTAAAATTAACAATGCTATGTTAGCTAAATATTTATACTATATTTTTAGTCCTAATACTACACTCGTGTCTATAAATTAAGTATAATATAAGTTTAGGAAAAGAAAGAGTCAGAAGCAAAACAAATGTGACTTATTTGTAAAGCTATTTGTTAAACAAAAGATGATATATGTTTGATATTATTAATAAAAATTGCGTTTTTTTTTACTCCTTGGATCAAATTACAAAAAAAAATGTATTTAGAAAAACCAATATTACATAATTCGTATGATGGTTAATACATAGTATTTCCCAAAATCGATGCAATGCAGTTCGTACAAAACCTAGGCATGCTGAGTATCAAATTATCTATCTGACCTTAGGGAATATTACCTCACTCGTCAAGTTCTATCCGAAGTTCCGGTAGTCATGTAGGAAGTGGTTGATGGCTGCAACTCGAGGTCCAAGCATGTCTCACACACACTCTACTGGATTCAAGTCCGGTGAGAATGTTGGCCATACAGGTGATATCCGATCGAAGGCATTCGTTTACAATGATTGCAAGGTTAGGATGGGTATCGTCATCCATAAACACGAATTTTGCACCCATGACGTTTCGAAACAAACTTACAAGTTGTTACAGAATGGTGTTCCAATAGATTTGGCCAATCATGGTTGTAATTTAAACATGCAGGTCAATTCTGGAATCCAGAATAATTCCTCCCCAAACGAGCAATTATGAACCACGGTTATGGTGTCTTTCAATGATGTTCTCTTGGTGGTAACGGGTGTTTGGCGCTCTCCATTTGAAAGTCCGTGAGAACCAGACTGCAAGCTAAATTTGGACTCGTCGGAAAATATCACATAAACCTACTGTTGCGGTGTCCACAATGCATACTCTCTACTCCAGTTTAACCACAAGTGGCAGTGAGGTGCAGTAAATGGAACACATCTGACAGGTCAACGAGCATATACACCAATCTGTCTCACTATCCTGCCTTGAAACTGTCGTACCAGTGGCTGAAGAGAGCCGACTGGGCATGTCTAATGCTCTTCTCCGTCTGTTTCTTTTGGCAATTACTGCCAAATACCGATTCTTATTCATCGTTGTAACTCGGGGTCGATCTGTACTATAATGCCTTCTTACATTACCATCATCTTGGAATCGTTGTCAAAACCTGGAGATGATACTCTGGGTGATTCCAAGCTCCTCGGATACTTCCAGCCGGGTATGCCCACATTCCAGACGGCCGATAGTTTTTCCACTTAAAAAATCTCCACTTGAACAATTTTACTTCTTTGCCTGTATTCCTTATACACCATTCTCTTATACTCTTAACGTTGTCATCTCTTATACTCTTGTACTCTTGACATTCTCTTATATTCTTGACGTGTCATCTGGGGGATTCCTGCAATTTACATATATTTTTGGAGGATGTGTGTAGTCATTTTACGGGTGATATATGCGTTATAGAGTTCAATTTGCACGTGACTGAATTATCCTCAATTCATGGACATAACTGTTGTTAAATTATTACTAAACGCAAAATAATAACAAAAGGACTTAAAGATGAATTAAGTGTCTCCAGTTTTCTTTCTTTTTTTAATTAATTTTTCTTTTTTAACCTTATATTATTACTATTTTCTTCCCTTAAACAGAATTTATTCTGCATTTCTGAATTTTATTCAATTTACTTATTTTTAATAACGAATGTGGAACAGGATTTACTACACGAACTAATTTTTGTAAAATAAAAACACAATGTGGTGTATATTTTTATGAAGATGAAATGGTAGAATTTTTATTTTTGATCATTTCTACACTTTTCAGTAACTCTGAATTAAAATTTCATCTTCAGTTCATATTATTGCATAAGACAACATTTTTAAGAAGAGAAGTAATAAAAGTTTAACTTGAATTTAAAAAGCAATTTGAAATAAAGTAATATATTATTTAAGTATGCAAAGGAATGAAGTTTCTTTCCGTGTTAAAGTATATAAAGCTTAATGAAACATATATCTATGAGTTTAACCGAAATGAGCAGAAGCGCTTCATAAAACTTTGAATTCACTTTTTACAGACTACATTCAAAAAATGTTTAAGGAATACTGCACAAAAAAGATTTTGAAAGGGAGTTCGTATTTTATTTTATTTGTTTTTACTGACTAAAATAAAATAATTAATGTAACAAATATTGTGCACAGACAAGAAGTCTTTTCCTCTTCAAAGGTGCCAATCCAGCTCCAAAAAGTAAAGATTACTGCTGAATGTTTTTATTTATAATTCTTCGTTCAAGAAAATGAAACAGTGGAAGAATTACTAATCAGAGCTGTATCGGATTTTTAGATATTTGGAAAGCATTTCTAAAAACAATGTCTTACTTATCTGTTATCTTTAAAGTAAATCTCACTTAATGTTCTTTTTTGAACATGGGTCTCATTGTTCATCAAATTCTATTCTCTTCCACCACATTACATAAACACTAAATTTCACATATCCCGTCTTTTATCACACAAATTTACATAGGTGGTCCTTTTTACTCATTTCGATTAAGAGTTTGTCTTTTGTAATGCAAACTACTAATTTCAAATCGAAATGGTAAAAAACGTGAAGGGAGGAAATTTAGATTTGTGAAACTACATTGTACATAAAACAAATATAAATATTTCTGGAATTTTAAAAATACGAGGCAGAATTAAATGTTCTTTATTTTTAATTTTCGATCTAAAGCAATATTTTAAATCCTTATGATAAAATTTGTCTCTTAAAAAGTGTTTAATTTATTTTATTTTTCATCAGACATTTCAGTGACATTTTTAACGTGTGTACCGTACCATGAGTATCAATAACTTGTAGGTTACTCAATATACTTGGCATTGAAATAGTGATTTTTATTGAATTATTCCCGTATGGATGAGTATACCATTATTTTATAGTATACCCATCGTTGGATTTCTCTTTCTTGCTCTTTGTGTCAATATATAACATTAATATGTAGCTACTTTGAAATCCAATCGATATCTGACACAGAATTGTTATTGAAAAAATAAGAAAAATAACCCTAGAGTCCTTATATTTTGAGATCCAACATTCTAATTTTTAATTTGCATGATTTTTTTAAGTATTTGAACTTGATTCATTTCAAAGCCTTGGAATTAATAAAATTGTAAAAGGTTATAAAAATGACAGAAACTGTCTAACGCAAATTAGCGCCAGAATTTCCGACTAATATATAATGATAGATAAATTTATAACGGAAAAAGCAAAACTCGATAATAATAAATGGGAAAAAACCGGAATCATGGTCAGTAATGTTCACAAAAAAAATTACATATCTAAATCGTAAAACGTAAAAGAGTGAAACGAAGATGTGATGGGTATTTGACCTCGCTTTAAAAAAATACCAAGTTGTTTATAAAGCGGCATCTGAAATATCCATCCAGGTGCAAGCTTTGTTGAGCGATTAGTTCCCCCACCCACTATTTGTACAATACTCCCCAATTCTCCCCTCTCCTATTCCCTATCAGCAAGAAATTCGCAAGCAGCAGCTGTTCTCTGAGGTCAGCGTATGACCTTCGTTTTGCTTCACAAATTGAGTTTTGTTTCATACGCTTGTGGGAAAATATGTTTCATTCAAAGTAAATTCATTTTTAAATGTAAAATAAATGTAAGTTTTCTTTCTCATAAATTTCTTTTACGTTTTTAATGCCCGCACTGTATAAAATAATATGACTTACTTTAAGGTTGCGTCATTGTATTTTCCGAAACCTCTTCAAAATGGAGGAGTAAACAGAAATTAGAAATAATTTACTTATATATTAATTACCTTGAAATGAAATTAAAATTATCATAGTGTGAACGGCTTATGAGAGGATACCATGATTATAACCATACTTTGTGAAACTAAGTAAATTTCCTTGGGTTCAGAAATAAAACCTTTAACTTAAAAGCAAGATGCATTAGAAACAGTTTTTAATCTAAAACTTTAACTGAAGTGTATATTCTGTTGTTTTCAATCAAATGTAACTAATGTATATATTCTATTTTTTTTTTCACTCAAATATAACTAATGGGTATATTCTGTTGTTTCTGTCCTTTTCAAGATGAGAATTTTTGGATTTTTTGTAATTAACGTATAGCCTTGAGTAAATGGCTTGATGCTAACGCCAAAACGCAGCATATTACAAACATATTGCTTGAGGATTCAAGTGGTAATAACACCATATAAGGTGTTATTATCACTTTAAGGAGGTGTGGCATTATAAGAATGATATACTTTTAATAATCCATAAATATCATTACTTGCAGTCACATGTTCCTAGGTGGTAACATTTCTGCGTGCAAATGAATAAATAAATAAATTAAAGTATCCGACTAGGTTAAAAATATGATTTTTCCCAAAAAAAATCGACTTTTTTTAATTCAAAGGAAGTCCAAGCTTCGTAGAATCAAAAGCATATTTTATTTTTAATATATATAAAATACTATAGATACAGTAGTTTCAATAATACACCAAAAATAAAAATGAAATCGGAAACAGTGATATTTTTAACCGAAAATTAATTTATTTTATTTTTACCGAAAAATTCCCCAAAATAATATTTGATATGTTTATAATAATTCTCTACCTACTCATCTGTAATTAGGCTATTTTTGACATTTCTGTTTAAAAGGCGTGGAAGTAGTGTATTTTTTCAGTAATAGCGTATTATTTGTATAAACTAATTTACAAATACAAAATCCAAACATATTTTCCGAAGAATGAATATTTCTATGTGATTCATGCACGGAAAACAGAATATCTTAAAATAAATTCAGTAAAGTTTTATGAAATCTGATATGTATCCAAAACCTTCTAGGGTGTGATGGGCCACGGAATTTAATGTATCTTCGTTTAGACGCGTTTTTCATGGACTTTAAATTCAAAACACAGACAAATTTTGACAAAAAAAAAAAAAAAAAAAAAAAAAAAAAAAAAACCTCGACGGCAGCTTCAAATGCTCATAAAAATTTTATTTATTAAAATAATTTTGATCTTATGCTTTTTTAGACTTAATGTAGCTTTAGCTATATACAGGTAAAATAAAAATTAAATATTTCCATTGTTTTTTTAACTTACTCTGATTTTCCTAACATTGAAGATTTTTAATAAATTTTCTTTAAATAAGCATTTTTTTAAAGTTAAAGGTTATTAGTGTATTTTTTTCTTCTAATAAGGTCTTGTCAAGTGTGTTTTAGATATCTAGTAAAATAAAAAAACGTAATGTATTATTTTTTTAAAAAGTTACCTCCGAACTAGTCGGATACCTTAATATATATGAAAAGAAAAATTTCAGATATGTACTAATAAATGTTTTTTGATATTTAATTTTTTTGTTTATATACAATAATTTGGGTTAGAGAGGGTTGATTCCTTGGGAATTTGCGTGCTAAGTGATTTTTGTCACAAGCAGTGACGAATCTCACTCGCCCATCGAATTACTGAATGAATGAAAGTATGAAATAATTTTAAACGAAATGAAAGTATTAAATAATTTTAAATGCGAAATTCCCTTTAAAATGCTTTAATGTATCAAATCCCTTATATTAATAAAGGAATAAAAAATGATATCTCAAATAAATGCGTCATCTTAATAGGAAGTTAAGAAAATTCGCAAGTTAAGAGGCGAATATTTTATTTTGAATTCGGCATATTTAGGTGGTAGCAAGTCTCCAAGTTTAATTTAGGTTAGTTATATTAAATCTCCGTTTTAAAGCAACACTAGGTCTATCTGGGGAGAGACTTCGCAATTTTGAACCGCGGTCAGGTGATGAGGACGACACCTGAGCTGAATTGGTTTTCTTTCTTTTTTTTTTTTTATTAGCACCTTGACAAAGTTTGAAACTCAGTTTCAAGATAACCACCCTTAATAATTTTTTTATTTAAAAACTGTCAATGCCTTTTTGAAAAAAGAATAACTATATCCAGTTTTTATCTTATAAAATTAGAAACATTTTTTATCATAATATATTAATATTTACTTCTTATCATTATTATTTCAATACACTTTCGTCAAAAGCATTTTGAATAGTGCATTTAAGTACTATTCAAAATGTACTATTCAAAAGTATTTAGCAAAATGCACCCTCAAAACTGACAAATACAAAGGTCATTTCATGAAGAGACAGTTTAAACACTTCCAGTTGTATTCTTCTAAACAGTGCATTTACCACCGAAGCAGATAGTAAGTTATTTAATAAAGAATATCAGCGAACTGACCAATACGATGGTCATTTCATGAAGAGAAAAATAAAAGTTTTAAGCACTTCTAGTAGTATTCCTTTAAACATAAAGTTTACCTCCGAAGCAGATAGTAAGTCATTTAATAAAGAATATCTACGAAGTGACAAATACGATGATCATTTCAACAAGAGAGAGATAAAAGCTTTGAACACTTCCAGTTGTATTCTTTTAAACAGCGAGTTTACCTCCGAATCGGATAGTAAATCATTTAATAAAGAATATCTACGAACCAAGATAAATGTCAAGAACGAACGAGCCAATTCTTTACCCACGGTTGTGTCTAAGTTTGGGTGGTATGTGTTAATTGAAGCGAGCTCTCGAATGCACAAATTATGGATTGTGTGAGAATAGGCGTGGTTTATTATCCATTATGTCCCCTCATGGCGACATTATTATGAACTTGTTTTGGGTTCCTTCCAAAGGCGAGAAAGTGGGTAATGACCCTCATTCATTCTTGCTCACTTCTCCAAGTCAACCGCTTTCCGACATTTGTCTTCCGAATGTAACGAGCAACCCATTAGCTTTAATCCTTTAGGCATTTTGTTTCTGAAAGTTTGGAATAAAAAAAACAATAATTTATTCGAATAAGATATAGCTACAAATACCTTGGCTGACAGTAAGCTTCTTCTTTGAGCTCCAAGGTCATTTCCAAGACAGACGGTTTGTGTTAATGAAGAAGTTTGGATAAAGTGTGTATTTGATAAATTGCTTTTGAGGTTCTTTGTAATCTGAATTCTAACAGGACGTTTTATAATTAGATTGCGTACGTAAATTAATAAATTTTTCTAAATATTTATTTCAAATTCTGTAAACGAGAAAACAACCTTTTCTTTTCTTATTTTCCCAAAATTATTTTGTTAGTGTATTAAAATGCTATACAGTTATCAATATCAAAATGATATACATTCATATGAGAAAGTCAATTTTTTCACAGGTTTATAAAATATTACTAATATGCGACCAAATGAGAAACAGCTTAGGTCACTGTTAGATTAAAATGTCAAGTTTAATCAAAACGTTTAATTGTTCCTAAACAATTGCAACCACGTGCCCTCAAACTGTTTTATGTTTTCTCAAAATGTTATGCATCATTACAGTTTTCAGCGGTTACCACAAAATTTCATTCCACTTGTTCGGTGTGATTTTTAACGTCAAACATTTTTGTACAACAATAACATTACAAAATCTATACTAAGTATAAAAAAGTAGCACGTCCAAAATTTGCATTATATTATACCTAGCAATAAATTAAAAGAAATATGTTTTCAAATCAAACATCAATTAAGAAGTGAGGGAAAAGAATATTAGATATTTTTAGAAAGTTGAAACAAAATAAAATTAGTTAAGTTGAAGATAAATTCCAATTATTTTTCATTTTATTATCGGAATTAATGATATTAAACATTTTGCATCTTTTTTCTCTTTTACCTTTTGTTTAATAAATAGGCCTTACAAATAAGTCACATTTGTTTTGCTTCTGACTCTTTTCTTTCCTGAACCTACATTATCCATAATTTATGGACAAGAGTTCACCTTCAACTCATAAGTTAGAATACAAATGACATAATTCAGAATACTTCATGTTCTTGGTTGAAAAATATAAAGTTGAAGTTATTTCAAACTGAAAATCAACTCGAACCAGCGGAAAATGCCCTGAATAAAATAGCACCAACATAGGTTTTTATGAGAAGAGATGACTACGAACTTCTAGGCAATGGTAGAGAAATATTCCCCTTCAATCCTTTATTTTCACTTGAAAGTTCCGAACGCAAACTTTAATATAAAATCTTTTCTATGTAGCTTCGATCGTGTGCATTACTTGTTTAATATCTTAGATAGAACTGCAATGTCATGGATTTCTGGACCCGAGCTCCCAGTTATTAGATTTCTAATCAAGATTGGAAAGGTTACTGCGTTCAGTAATATATCCCCCCATTCTGTTGCAGCATACAAATTAACGATGCCTTTTGAATTTGTTTCGATTGGCCTTCGGCACACAACCTTCTGTAGATCAATAACTATGAAGATGGGGATACAATATAATTTAAAAGTTCTTTTTTCGGTTTATAGCATTTTACAATTTATATAGTGCATCATATGAGCTCCCAATAAGGATTATTCTTACTTGTTAATGTTAATTACTCCAATTGTTAATGTTAATTACTCCAACTTGTTAATGTTAATTACACCAACTTGTTAATTTCCATTACTCCAACTTGTTAATGTTTATTACTCCAACTCATTAATGTTTACTCAAACTTGTTCGAATTACGCTTCTTCCGACAAGAAACATAGAATAGGTTCACCCAATATGGATATATTCCACTGGGTAAAGATGCACAGTTACCGTCAAAGTCGTTATCTGAAAATTGTTGTAAATTAAATAAAAAATATTATTTAAATTGTAAAATTATTTATAATTATAATAAAATTTGTCTCGCATCTTATAAATATTCAATAAATGTTTTTAATAATTTTAAGTTTGTATCTCGCTATCTCTAACAAGTTAAATAATAAATGCTCAAATATATTAATATTTGACTATGATGAAACTCACAAAAATGCAAAAACTCTTGTTTAAATTGATTTTTACTCTTCTGTTATGAAGAAAGAGTTGTACAATAGTGTGCAAAAACGTATTATAAAAATAAACTCACACGCTTCATTTGTTCATTGAGAGGCACATACTTTAAATTGAGTTTTAAACGATTCTATTGCTATTAAAGGGAGAAGTCTGCCGGTGTTTCGTAATAATTCAAAATATGTATTGCTATTTTATTCATATTATTGATCTCAAGAAATATTGAAAACAATGTTACCAGTGCAATATGGAAATGACATTAACAGTTCTAAGCTCATCTCTTTTGCATGCAGTATATTCCTAGAAGCAGAGGCTAGGCGATGCAATGAAAGATTTCAACAGCTTAATTGTGACTAGCGATAGAAAACTGGATTGTAGAGGTGCAATTTAAGGAAACAATGGATGTTTAGTTAAGTTATATTAACGCCCAGTTAAAACATCTTAAGGACCATTTAGGCAAGAACTTCGTCGTTTTGAACCTCGGTCAGATGAGGCATCGGCACCTGAGCTGGCATCCTTCTCCCTCTCCAAGCTTCCGCACAATGCTAACGAAAGGGCGTTTCTTCTTACGAATTTAGTGTGCACCAGGTCAGCTTACACGATGGTTCTTCGGTGGAATCGGGTAGCGAATCTGAAACCTTCCAGTTACGAAGCCGGAACCTTACTACCATGCCACTGCGACCCAAGAAAAAATAGGAAACTTTTAACTTAGAACTACTCTTCATTATCTAATGTGAGGTTTTAGTATTCCTAAACAGTTTTTCAAAATCCATCCATTTAGATACCATAGATCTGTAATTAGTACATGGATCAGGGGAGAATATCCTTCTTAAAATTACAGAAATGGAAAGAAAAAGAAAACGAATATTGAAAATCTGATGTTCGTTTCTTCAGAGATCGTTAAGCCTTGGGGAAAAATTTAAGAGTTTCACAGGAGAAGCCCAAATAATTCAGCCCGAATATCTGATCACAATAAATGAAAAAATATGCATGACAAAAAAGATGTTTTTGTGTAAAAATTTCCAGAAGTATCACTAAATTTTTCCCTACCACGTCTTTGGCTAAGACGTTAAGAACTTGAAAAAAAATAACCACTAAGTATTTTCAGGATTGGTGATAGTAAATCCTAATCCTCCTTCACCGAGTTTCAAAACTGAAATGCTTTGTTTTCATTCTGTTGTTTTCACTTCATGCTTTGTTTTGAAAACTGAAATTAGTGAAAAAAATTTGAAATATCCGAGACTGAAAAGATTTTCCAATTTAGATTTATCCTCAATTGAAAATAATCAAGTCAGGAAATTAACTTTGATAAATTAATGAGTTAGTTTCCTTCTTTAATAGTTATAGAGTCAAGATTATTGGGATTCAATCATAGAAATAAAGTATTTTGATAATTTACTTGTAAAAATTTCCCCTTGATTATATTTAATATACGTCTCTGTTTAATGTCAAAAAGTTTAGGATGTCACATTCATTTTCTTTTATCTGAATTACACAGGGGAAAAATTTTCGCGTAAATTCATAATCAGCAAGATGTTTATCAGAAAATTTTTCATGCGATCAAAGTATATGAAGCTATTTTAATTATTAGCTCAAAAACAAAAATATTAAGGTTCGGAATTAAAAAATGAAAGGGGAGGGGGGGATTCTTATCTCTTGCTTCAGGAACATCAAGCCTCAAATCTTAATTTAAGCAATTTTTTTAACATACAACACCTACAACCAAACATTATTGTGCAAGTTTTATTGTGTTTGTGGCTCATATCCAAAGGTCTCAAGATACTCAACAAAACTGGCAGAAACATAATTGCAAACATATATATTTTATATTTTTAGAAGACAATATTTTATTGTCTATCTTCTAAAGAGGATCTCATGGAAAGAAAAAAAACTTTGGGGAACTAGAGAAATATCTGTCACTAATAAGAATGACCTAAAAGTCTAATGAATAAATCACCAGCACTGTTAGGGGGAAAAAAGATCGTTGAGCAAATGGACGGTTGATCAGATAATTAGATTCAAAGGAATCGATCGCCAATAGTTCAAAGACTTTCTCTTCTCCCTAGAAATCAAATTTTGTAGATCGCTTCTTTCTGTCCTTAGTTTCCTCCCCTCCTTATTTTATTTTTTCTTTTTCTTTTTGCTTTCTTCTTTAAAAGAAGAAATCTGTTCACTTATATCTCTTGATCTGGAGTTTGAAATTCTAAAGCAATACATTCAGACGTCAACTGAAGAAGTTGAGTGAATTTATTAGCATTGACTTGGAAATTGCGGCAAAATTGGAGAATGGTGTTTCAAGGTGACTAAAGAGCGAAACTGCATTTTATCTCTAAATGGATAAGGATGCGCATTTACCGAAAGATGCCTGAAATGGTGATTGTTTCTTGCCAAAAAAAAAAATAGTTTAATAGACATCGTGAATTAAACACTTTTACAAACAACATATAATTCACAAAAAAAGTATGAAACAATTGTCAGTCGAAATTACTTATTTTATTACTGAAAACACAAATAGTATATTACTGTTATTCCTTGGAAACATTTTATTTCTCTTAATATTTGTAACATACTTTACATTTTTATCTTTTGGAATTTATGAAATGCTTTAATTGCCATTGAAAACTATATTTGTTTTAAATCGTTAAATCGTTATTTTAAAGCATTCCATTCATTTCGATTCGCTCCTAAAAGATCCAGATGATTTCCCCGAAGTGTAAATTATATCCTCTTTAAATAATACGAGTAATATATAGTCTTTATCAGAAACATCACTTTTTTATTGAGCATTTTACAAAAAAACAAACTTCCATGATTGAATTTATCATACTGCTGAGTCGTGATTATATATATTATATTGAAATAGAAACAACTTTGAAATTTGCAGATAGCACTCGGAAGTAATTGTAATAGATTTGAAGCTGCATTTGACAGAAGTAAAGCACAAATATACGGACAATTCTGTTTCACTCTTGTTAAATGGAGTTCATGGAATTCATTCGAGATAAATAGAGCGATCCAATATGATGCGCAATGTCTGCTACTTGTCTGGTGGTATATCCCAATTTTGAGAGGCTGAACGAATATATCCGATGAAAATGCCCTATTCATTTGATTAGCGATTATGCCATGTTTTTCTCAAGATGTTTACAAAGGCGTACCTTATCATATGACTTGAACAAATAATGTATAAAAAAATTAAGTCCATTCCTACTTAGGTCAACAAAGAAAATTTTTATTTTAATTTTTTATTAAATAATTACAACTTATATAAATAATTTATCAAAAAAACTATTGATTTTCGCAAGAATTGAACTCGCATCCTTCACCTTCACGTGCAAAATACTGAAATCCTCTCATTTTACCGGTTGAGCTACTGCCTATTGATTTCAAATTGCATTGCTAACTGCTAACACTATTTAAAGTATTAAAACGTAATTAAATTAATATTGAAATGAATTAATAGTGAATTAATATTTGAAAAAGCTGTATTAACATTGAGTGTCATCCACTACAAATTTTAAAAAATGTATTTGAACTTGAGTGGATGAATAAAAAGTATTTTATTAACGATTGCAAATTTGAGCAAGATATATAAATATATGTAGGGAGAGTGTGAACTAACAATAGAAACTGAAGAAAAAGAACAGTATACTCTACACAAGTTCTACCTAACTCCATGCAATGACTTTCATTTGCTTTTTTATGATTAAAGTATCGCCGTGTGCAGTCGTCAATAACTATTTTGCAGAATGTGAAAATTGCCTTTTAACAATCTTTATTTCGAATTTTTTTTATATATTTGAAGTAGAAAAGTCAACCAAAAAAGAAAGTCTTACGTTTCTAATATTCCCCCCAGGAGGCACCTCGCCGATGAGAGACTTCCGGCATGGTGATTGATTCTCGCTGCCTTGGAGGGTACAGGAGAATGTGATGGTCTGGCTCCTCCCATTGATGACGGGATGTACTTCCTTAGGGAAGGGTTGTACCGTGACCAGTTATGGCCTCTCGAAATCAATCACAGTTCCCACCAATATTGCTGTAGTGGCGGTTCAGTCATTCAATTTGTGCCTTCGAGTCAGGTAGGGGAGTCAGCAATATGACTTACACTCCCTTCAGGTGAGTGAATAGATTCTACAGATAAAAGATGCCTATAAAAACATTTAGATAGTAATAAAACCTTTTTTTAAAAATGTTATCTCACTGAATAGCTTGCTCTATGTGTAAACCAATAAATATATCATTATTTTATAATGAGATTTTGAATTGAGATTCAACAATATAACTAGTTTTTTTAACGATCATAACTCATTATCTCAAGGTGAAATTTTCTGAAATCGTTTTTCATGTTTTGTAACAAATAATCCAAATTCAAATGTAATGCAAAAATAAATTTTATGCCTTCTGAGTTTATAAAAATGATACTAAATTTTTTTTAAAGATTGCATTTCAAGAGACAGACACATTGAATACACACAGAATATAGAAGTCAACGATGGCTATTTAAAAAATCATGAATAATTTATCTAATAATACCACAATTATTATAAAATACCATTTTAACATACCACAATTATTTTTTTTTTATAATTTCTTAAAAAATCTTTGACCATTTGGCATAAGTTTATTTATTTGTGAGAATCATTTTATTTGATGTATAGAAATTAGCTATTACTTTTGGGGTTTGCAGGTCTAAGAATTCAAATACTCCATTAAAACATCCACCCTTATCGTCTACTATTTTATTTAATCGGTAATATTTTCATTCTCAATTCATTCATATTTTTTTTACTAATTTAAAATTTGGTGCTCTTTTTGCTATGATTTAGTACTGCTTTTAGAAATAAAATAGGCAGTTACAGGTACTCTAAACATTTAGAAAATATTTAAAACTATTTCTGTGTATATAAAACTAGAGACTTGACCATCTAATGTATCGTACTGATACATTTCAGGTGGGGTATATCATACTGACTATAAATTAAATCGCTCAAATTTTGAAATGAAGAATTCCTTAAAGCTCCTTATAAACATAATAATTATTAAATTAAAAATTTGGTGTCCTTTTTTTATGGTTTAATATTGCCCCTGGAAAATAGAAGAAGCTGTTACAAGAATTCAAAACCTATAAGAAAAGGTTTAAAGCTCTTTCTGTATATATAAATACAAAGACTTAACAATCTGATATATAGCACTGATTCATTGTAGGTAGAGAACAGCATACTGATTATTAATTAGATTACTCATATTTTGAAACGGAGAATACTTTAAAGATTCTTATAAACATAAAATTCTTAAATGTATTTTTTAAAAATAAATAATAATGCAGGCAGAAAACAGTAAATGATTTTTTTTCAATTTAATTTTATTAAATACTTAAGAAATGCAATTATTTGATAGTGAATATTTCAATTTGGTTCATTTTATGTACATAAATTTTATGTATTATGTTTATTTTATGTGTATTATGTATTTAGTTAATTTTATGTATATAAATATTTATATACAAGATTTTTTTAAGAAATATCTTTGAAATCAAGCCTTTGTTTTTATTTAAAAAAATTGCTTGTTTATTTAAAAAGATAACTTTCAAGCATCTGTTTTTTATGGACCAAAATTTTAAAAGTTCATAAAGATAAGAAAAATAAGAAAGATAAATTTTAAAAAAATAGTTAATAGAATCAAAAGATGGAAAAATCATTCCTGTCAATACAAAACAAAATTTTCCAATAAAAATTATGTACATATACTTCAAGTAAAAGATATTTGATATTTAAAATTCAAAATTCGCCTCTAAATACTCATGATCGAAACTGATGGAGAAAATTGATGCCCAAAATTGAAATTCAAAGAAACTTTGCAACTGATACATAAAAAAATTGTAGAAAATTCATAATTTAAAGATAATTTAACGTATAGCTCACCTTACCTCCAATATAGCTCTCCCGGGGGACACCTCGAAATAAGGATGAGATGCTTCTGACATAGTTATTGGCCTGGTGGCTATAATAATAGGTGGTGTAGGCTCCTCTCATGAATGACGGGATGTACTTCCTACTGGAGGAGTTGTACCGTGGCCAGTGGTGATCCTTAGAACTCAACCACAATTCTCGTCAATGTTGCTATTGAAGAGGTCTGGTCATTCAGTTTTAAGGTTTATTCCTTATGCCTACGGGCGGGTCGGATAGTCTGATATGACTTATCTCTAATATAAAAATATATTGTTGTTTCAACTCCGTTTCTGCCTTTTGTCCCTCAAGAAAATAATTGAAGTTATCTGGTACTTTTTAACAACCATTTGGTTTAGAAGACTCAAAATCAATTGTTGTCATTCAAATAACCTCTTTATGCAAATAACAATGTAGTTTTACTTTAAGCAAATGCAAAACGGATCAAATCTGCCTTGAAATTGCTAATTTTTAATGTCGGAAATAATTTTTATTTAACCGACAGTATCGAAATAGAAAAATCAATATTTTGGGAACTTTTTTGAAACCAAACTAAAAACTGCAGTCAATAAGAAGACGAATTTTGAGGAAATAAAATACTTGGACGGATATTGTGTCCAAAAAAAAAAATGCAAAGAACGAAGGGTAAAAGCAGATTCGGTTCAATAATTTATTATAGATTATTTACAGACATTGCTTCTTATTTGTTCTTGTTTCGAAGATATCTCTGCGTGTCTGAGCATGAGATGAAGATATTTTCTCCGGAGATTTTCATCAGTGGTCGTCATGACTACCATAAAGGTTCCGCATTACTTAAACATTCAGCTCCTCATAATAAGTACCGATGAAAATGTTTGTAGCCTCGAAGGAACAGAAAGGAAGTTACGTCAGGACAAGGAATATTCTTCACCTTTGGTGGATTGAATATTCCTCAAATATTCCTATTATATGGTAGTACTGTTTGGAAGTCAACTGGGAAATGTGTATTTTGATAATCAGCTTCTTAGAATAATAATTTCGCTTCCAAAATAATAAAAACTAAGATTAAAAAATTAAATTACTTTTGTCAGTAAATATACATGTAATTTGAATCAACAATAAACAAAATACTGTTCAAGTATGATATGTATTTGCAATTTTTTCCAACTTATTGCTTATTGCTTCCATGAAGGCATGGGGAAACTGATTTCTTGTCCTATTCACTCGATAGGACAAAAACTTTAATTGTGTAGATTCATAACAGGTTTCATAGCTTTAAACTATCAGTTAGTCTATGAACTCAATTGCCTGAGACTAATATCCAAGTGATTCATCGCTCAAGTTATATCCGTTTCACATCTCTTTATTGGAAAATTGAGTTCAACTTGTTTATTATGTTAAACTGATTTCACTCGGGTTCGTATGTTAACTGAATGCACTACATTGCATCACAATCGAGTGCGCTTTTTAAATTCCTTTTTCCGAGATGTACGACATGTGGTGAGTCAATTTCCACGACCCAATAATTGCCTACATTTTTCTAGTTTCCAAATAATCGTAATTACATTACTTTCATCATTTATATATTAAGACCAATGAGATTAATCAATTATTATTAATAATAATCCATTTTAAAAGTTTGGTTATTATTCATCATTACAGGTTATTATTAATAATATGCGCGGTTATTATTAGTTATAACTAATTAATACTTTCACCATACATGATTCATCACACGGGTTTAGTACACTGTCTTATTTTACGATCATCTATATATTTCAAATTATAACAAAAAAAAACCATTGAACCAGTCACTTCATCCTAATTACTGGTGCGATTTCATTTATTTTAGTTACATAGAAAAACACATGACCTATGGAAGCAATCAGAGATTGACTGTCTTCTACATTTCTATTTTCAAGAGAAATTGACGAATCGAAATTCCATGAAACATTCTCTATGGCGAAATATTGTGACAGTGTTCGGCAGCCGGAATCACTGGACCAATTTCGATAATTTTGAATTCATATGAAAACTTTTGATCCCTTAGATATGTCATCAAAGATCACTTGTCTTTCACTTTCCTCCATTTTCAGAGAAATAAAAAACAACTTTGTAATACATTTTTTGTAGAGAAGTTTTACGACAAATTTGTAAGCCAAAATCACAGAGCCGATTTCAAGGCATTTTACTTCATATGAATGCTCGAGAGTCCCCTCAATACGTCATCAACGGTTGCCAACAGCTTTCATCTCCATTTTGAGGGATTTTGCTAAATAAAATGTTGGCATATTCCTCAGGATCAGCAAAGTGAATGATTTCCTAAATTTTCACTTCCAACTTGATGATTTTGCCTCTTTGGAATATAACTAATATATCAAAATGCTCTATCATTACTGCGCAATTTTTACTCACATGTTATAATACTTTCATTAAATGTAGTTAATCGAGCTATAGTACTTTTGTTAGATGTAGCTAATCAAAGTTGGTTTATATGACTAAACTAATCATATTTATTCGGTTCTTCAGCAACCATATTATATGTATCATATATAATATGCCATATCAAAACATAAAAGCATTATGTATATATGATTTGGTTAATTTGAACATTTTCAATTCTAAATCATAGTTAATTCGAATTTTTCATTTCAATCCGGTGAATTTTTGATTAATCTAATGTTAAAATATCGTCTGTAAGACCATATATTTCTTTTAGATTAAACTCAAGACTACAAATTTTAATAATTATTGAATGGGGTTGTTTTCATTAATTATTATCTTACGTCATTTCCCCAGCGATCATGTGTAAATAAAGTGATCATCAATTCTTTAAAGTTTTCAATTCTCGTGTTCACTTGACTATTAACTCAGTGTATCTAATAAAAAAAGGTATAAAAACTTTTTTAATTTCTGAATTTTAAAAAATTAATTATTTATTGCAATTATAATAATAAAATTATAAAAAAATCTTATCAGTAAATTAGGATAATATTCTTTTTTTTAATTCATTGGTAATTTATTCATTATGAGCGATTTATCAAAACTTCTAAATATCATGAATGAACAACTTTTTGCCAAATTTAGTTTAAAATTCATCGTTTTCTCGAACTACATTTTTAGAAATTTTTCTTAATGAAATGTTTAGAGGAATAACATTTTGGCAACTTCGAATTAGCCAATTTCTGCTCTTTTCATTATTTTGCTTTGTTTTATTTTCATACTATTTGCTTATAAAAACAGTATTTGCTTTAATAAATCTAAGATAATTCTGTAAATATATACAAATATGAACTACCAATGAATAATCATGATTATATAAATTAATAAAAAGGATAGGAAAAATTTTCAAATATTCGGATGAGAAATAAGTTTATTATTATTGTTATTGCTATTATTCCAGAGACATAATAATGATTAATACAAATTCAGTTTCATTTGAATTTCGAAAAAAGTTTTTTAAACTTCAAAATAAGTTTTTTTAATCCTTTAAAGCAGTCTTGATAATCTGAAATAATAGGACTTATCTTTTTTTTCTCTTTTGAGTCGTTCAAATAACAATATAACTTTCGTATTTAAATCTGGGAAATTTTTAATTTTATAAATGGTACATTTGATTTGCATTACTTATTTTTCTCTTTTTAATGTTCTTTGTAAGGAAAATCTCAATGAAGTATTTAATGGAATTTTTATTCACTTCTTTACGTAGAAGCATTTTGAAATTGTGCACACATTTCTAACACAATCTTAGATTTTTCAGAATTTACTTATGCGTTGAGATATCAATTTACTTCAATTTTAATTTCATTAATCCCTTGATAATTAATTTGAAGAAAACGTTACTTTAGGATTCCTTAATATATGATAATCCTAAACGACTAAAATTTAAAAATATTAAGATAATAATTTTATCTTTCTTACTTCACCAATAAATATGCTTTTAAAAATTGCTTTTTTTATTTAATTAATTTTGTATTCTGGTTGAAAATCAGATGACAACTACTATCAAAATTGTTTCTTTTTGAGCCCTGCACTTCCTAAAGCCAGCTGATGGCATTGCTGTCACTGCTTCAATTATGATACTAGTATTAAAAGTGTCTATTTTTCATTTGGGCATACCTTATAGTTAATATGGCAGGCATAGGACTATGAAATTACATTACTTAGTTACTAGGTAGATAACAAAATAATTGTATTTATTTCAAATTGCTTATACATAAAGTGATAAACATAGATTACATTTAATAATTTTTTTTATCAATTTGGTCTCCCTAGTGTAGTTTAAAAGACGGATACAGATTTTTTGTATTTTCCACATAAAGGGTTCCCAATGGCATTATACTGGTGTGACTACTAAATTTCTATGCTAATCACATCAATGATATACCTAAGAAGACATTAAAAGTATTTATTCTGAAAATATAATCCCTCATCTAATAATACAAATTAAGTTCTTTTAACTTTCTTTAATACATAATACTATCTATCTATCTATCTATCTATCTATCTATCTATCTATCTATCTATCTATCTATCTATCTATCTATCTATATATATATATATATATATATATATATATATATCTTGTAATATTCCCTCTTTTTCCACATATGGTAATTGCAATTTCGGTCATACGCAAAATCACCCCTTTTCCACACATAGTTAAGTGCGTACGGACCACCAGATGTGGATTCTTTTCACTTGAAGAGTCTTTGCGTCTGGTCATTTGTTATATCAAATTGAGGGGACAGAGATGTGTGACTCATCGTTTCAAATAGATTCATCATGTCTTCAAGAGAGAAGAACGTCAAGATATCCAGATTCTTAACTTTTTCTCCCTTATGAAGAGACTCCTCAAATCTTCATGAAACGATCAACCACCAGCAACGGTTGCCATTAAGCGTCGAATCCAGGTTGATTTCAGCTAGTGTTAGCTGTGAATTGATTATAATTATCTGTTCTGGAAGGGTCAGCTACAAAGATGGATCTTTAACAGACACTCCTACGATCAAGTGGAAACAATTGAGGAAGATTTCCTGAGGCAGATGTTTGGTGATAAGGAATTCAAGCTCACCAATGAAAAAGTCGGAATCCAGTGTCTGTTGGAAATAAAATGCGGTATTTTTGTTTGTTTTAGGGGAGAGAGAATAGCAGTGAGAGGCTTCGAAGTGAAATTCGGAGAGACGTTGGTGGCGGGTGAAGTTGTTTCTAATTTTTTGAGAAGCTCCATGGGATTCGAGTTTCTGTGTTAAGATTTATCTGATAAAGATCGGTGGACTTCTGGAGTAGCCGTTTAGAACTAACACCCTGCTGGCGTTTGTGTGTGTGTGTGTGGAGGGGGGGTCTTATTTTCCGATTTGATCGAGGAGCTATTTTGTGATTGAACTGTTAATTGATATTTGTAAATAATATTAGCCTAGACTAGCACAAGTTTTTTTTTTACACCAATGTATATTTTTTACACCTTTTTTGTATATAAGGCTGTAAAAAAATAATTGTTTTGTTACTCCGCTCTCTTATTTGATCGGTCTGAATCATGGTATTATAATTTGTTACTTTTTTTTATAAATCAGCTGAATTTCAATAATTACTGTCTAAAACTTAAAAGTAAATAATAAATCTGAGAAATACCAATTTTTCAATAATGAACTCAGATTGATTTTCAAAAATTTTTTTTACTGATTTTTATTCTGGCTTATCACAAATTAAGTTGAGAAAGACTATAAACGGAATATGTATTTTAGCAATTATTGATTTTTGTAGATTTTTATAAAAATAATCTGGACTCAAGAGCCTTCTTTGAAACCTATCCAAATTGTACTTGTTGTGATTTCATATCAAATCGAGTGACGGATTTATAAAGACCTTTTATTTGAGAATCAAATAGTCTAAAACGCTAAATAATGTAACTGAAAAGAAGTAAATGGTTACAATTGCAGAAGTGAATCTAATTTAGTACAAAAGTATCTTATTTACGTAAGAGAATAGCACAAAACCAATTAACTTCAAGGTTGCTGAATTATAATTGTTAGATGAGAAGTCTATTGAAACCGTTCAACCAACCGCGTTGAAAACTACAGAAATTCGCCTTCAAAATTGAAAATAAGAATTGTTAAACGATGAGATTGTTAGAACAGTTTTCAACAACGAAGATCATTTAAATTAATTGATTAAGTTTATTTTATTTTATTTTGATGTAATCTTATTTATATAAAGAGAATAATTCAGATTCTTATTTATAGAAGCCTAAACATTTTTACAGACTTCTGAATAAACAAGGGCATGATGTAAACTCGAATAGCAGTATTATTAAAATTCATTTTGCCGTAACTAACAAACGGAATATGCATAATATAAAGGGGGCTGATGTGGCCTGGTGATAAGGCCTGGTGATCTAGGCTTCGGAAGCGAAGGGTTTCAAGTTGGTGGCCCGACTCTAGCAAAGAGCCATCGTTTAAGTGGGTCTGGTGCAAGTTAAACCCGTCGGGGTCAAGCGTCCTCTCCCTGGTATGGTGTGAGAGGAGTTGTCAGCTCAGGTGTCCTCATCATCATCTGACTGCGGTCCGTCCCAAAATATCCAAAGTGTTACTTTAAAATTGGACGTTAATATAATTAAACTAAACTATAATCAATCTTAATACCGAAAGTGTTTTAGATGCGACTTAATGAAGGAATTTTGCAGTTGATATGATTCGACCGTATACTATTGTTTCTGATCGTATTAAAGCTTCATACTTTTTCCATCAACTGATTATTTAACTATCGAACTTTAATTAGTTACTAAAAATGACTGAGAAAACCCGTATAGCACCGGATAAACAGACATCTAAGAATCATTATTATTATCTACTTGTAATAATAATGATTATTGAATGATGACTCTGAATTGTTGATTAAAATGAGGACAAAGGTTTCTGGAATATATAAAAAATAATGCAACTAGAAGATATTGGAATAAGTCTAACTTTTGATTTACATACAGTAACTTATAAAACAGCGATCCTTCTTCAATAGAATATTTGATTATGTCAAATTTTTCAAGGGATAAGTAAGCACAATTAATAAGACAAAGTATCTTCAGAAAAAAACTTTGAGAAACAAAATTATTTTCAAAATTGTTTTAAATATTTCCATCTTTGAATATTCTATATTCAACCAGAGACTAATTATTCACTATAGAAAAAAAATTACCAATATAACTTCACGTTCTTTTTCAATTTAAATAAATTTAAATTTTATAAAATAAATTTTAATAAAAAATTCAGTCAAATCATTCTAAATTCTATTGCTTACCAAAGTTTCTACTCATTCAAAAAAGAAAGAATATGTGTGGATTTTTTATACCAAACTAATAACGTTCTCTAAAATTATTTCTACACTAATTTAGCATTTTTTCTCATAATACATATTTTTGAAGCATAAAGAAAGAGTATGAATTTAAGTCAGAGATAAAAATAACTGGCCAACGTAAATAAAGAAACCGATAAAATATCTATTTGACCAAAAAATGTTAAAAAAGAAAGGGGCATTATAGAATGCTTGGAATTACGTTGATTGATCAATATTTGGTCGCTTTTTGATCGTGTTTGAAGTTTTTCTAACGCTTTATAGATAAAATAAATATAAATCTGATTCTTTTAAAAAGTTCTCCATAATATTCTATATATTTCTTTCTACATCTTTAGCGCTTAATCAATCTTAAGGATCAATATAGTCTTATAATTCAATGTCTACAGGGTGGCCATAAATTAACATTCCCTGTTTAGCGGCATGTACAGGTAAAATGAATGACCGAAATTAAACCACTTTCATATGCAAACTCTGGAAAACCTGAGAAGAGAAATTCCTCAGAAGAAGAAGAAAATAGCACTAAAAATTTTCGATAGGCGAAATATTGGCACTGCTATCACGTACGAACGAAGCAATTTCTGTATCGAGATGGATTATGTAAAATTCCTAGTACGCACTTAACAGCAGCGACATGCATTTCTTGTAAAAAGGGAAGAGCAAATAGCCTATTAGTAGCTCGTTCTTGATGTTCGTATTTGATTATTGATGTGCTCTTAATACGGGCACTAACTTACCTCAATCGGCTTTCTGGCACAGAGGTAGCGCGTCTTCGATTCCCGGCTCGGGGATGGTTGTTCTTCTGTATGCTATCTGTGAGATGTGTGAATGTGCCCTCCTGTAAAAAGGGGCTGTGCAAACAAATGTGGTGAGTGTGTAGATAAATCGCAGTCTTGATCCTAGTTGGCGCTACTTCAAAAACAAGAGATGCTCCTTTCGGCTTAAATCTGCTGCTGTATCAGCAGAGGGCTTGTCCAGAGGCAAGTGCCATAAGTAACAACAACAGCCTTACCTTAGCATGCTTTACTTCAAAAACTATTCTAAGCTAGACAGTTCAAGTAGCTGCTAAGCAAACCTGCATATCATGAAACAGAACATAAAACGGACTATTATAAACATCATACATGGTATGCAATATGCGGTACACAGGGAAGGTAGAATATCGAAAATGTTTCCCGCCGTCCAGGGGACCTTAATACTGATGAATAAAAGATTTTTCTGTGAATTTCATGAATTCTTTCATAACTGTACTCCCATAATACTAATATTTCCCTTTCGGCAACTTTTGGTGCTAATTTTCTTTCTGCGGAATTCATCTTCACATGCCTTCCACAGTTTGAATATGAAATATGGTTTTATTTCGCTCATTCGTTCGTTGTAGTTGCAGATGCCGCCAAACAGGGAAAGTTATTTTACGGCCACCCTATATATTGGATTGTTTTCGGCTAATTAACGAGCTAATTATTCGATTTAGATTATCCATGAATTCGAGTTTATTCAAACTAAAGTCAAATACCTTTTAAATTTCAGAATGTTGCTTTTATTTGCTGACTAGCAACTCGCAGGTTAATCGGGTTGACAAGATTTTATTAGTCTTTGATTAGTGTTTAAAAGGTTTAATTTTTTACCATTTAGTTTAAATCACATTTAAATTTCAATGGTTTTTTACACTTTAAATAATGGAGCTAACCTGCTTCAAAATGATTAGGAATAGATTAGAATTAGATGCCAAAACTATTTGTCATAATTATTAGTAAGATGTCATTCTACAATAAAGCAACGCAACCATGACTCTTACTCTGTCTTCAGGAGTGAGCTAATTGCGATTAATATAGCTCTTGATGTTATCATATCTTATGAATGGAATTTCGGGGAACTATGGATTTCATTAGACAGTCGCTGTGCTCTACAATATATCAGTGGCTGTTACTCTGCAAACGATAAAACTAGCTCATATAATCTGTTCAAACTGTGGGAGATCTCTCAGAATCACGACGTTCACCACCAATGGATCTCATTACACACAAACATTAGCTGTAATGTAGTCACTCATAGATAAACTAAAAAGGGTAGTGGGAAAGAAACGACCATTGGCTTTTCATTTTCTTATAAATAACTATACTCAATTGAAAGATCTGAACTCAGTTTAATATGGCGGATTCAATCTGCGCATCAATGGTACTAGGGAATATCCTCTGGCACTCCGCTGGAAATTAAAATGTGACCGTGGCTCCCAGACTGCTCTGGTTGGACTGAAAAGTGACCATCTGAACTGTCTTTCCTTTGAAAGGATAAGCAACAACAACAAGATGTCATTTGCCATAATATTTGTTATTTAAAAACTGTCTATGAAGAGATTAAAATAATAAAGAAAACTGGTTGGCAGTTGGAGAAAAAAATGAGAACATACAGGTTTAATTTCTCCCTGCGTTTATGAACACAATTATTATTCGTATTCCACACTGGGTAATTAATTCGAATCGAACTCAAATTCAATTTCACCATGTGTCTGATAGACTGTTGAGTTCGTGTGCCAACAAAAATGGAATGCAAATAAACTTACTATTAAACAAAATCTTAACATTATGTCATAATACCAAATTTAACATCAAATTATATTTATTCAAACTTTAGTATCTTGAGAAATAACAAACTCAGAAGTTCCATAACATATTACCGTTGCCAATCTGAACTAACAATTATTTGCAAAATAATATTTATAATCATTAAACTACTCGTGATTTACTTTTAAAAGAAATATTTATATTTTATGCCGCAACAAGACAAAGAGATAAATTTAAACAGCCAAATGAATTCCAACATAAGTAATTATTGAATTGATTTAACTATCAATTCGAAATTCCCACTGCACATTGAGTGTTTTAGAAGAGGAAAAAATGTGGGAAAGAGAAAGCCTGGAAGCCCATTAGGAAATCCATCCAAACACTCTATCAGATAGTGTGAGCTTCCGAAAACTCATTTACCCTTTTGCATTCTATTCTAAGAGGAAAGAACAAAAAGAGAAGCGAGCTTTTAATTCGAATAACTAATTGAAACGTCAAATCCCGGTGTTCCTTCTCGTGTCGCCACAATTGAAAGGACAAGCATTTAATTCGTATGTAATTAAAAGCTTAGCTGAACATTTATAATGGCAGGAACTTTACGGTTCTCATGCGCTTAGAGCAGAGAACAGAACATTGAATCAGAGAGCGTATGCATTCCAATTATTTCATAAAAACACTTTGGTTTATAAAATAACGCATCATATTCCTGCTGTGAAGCAAGAGTTTAATATAATTATTGTAGCGAAATTTGATATCGATCAAATGAAATCACTTCTCTTATGTTAAAACGATGCAAATTAATTTTTGCGAAGAATCAGTTAGAGAAGGAATGGGTATTTTAAATCTGAAATATCAGAGGTATAATAACAATCATTTATTGGCGGATATTAAAGATTCCATTTATAGGAAGGATTTCTTTAAAAGGTAAAAACAGTGATGAAAAGTGAAATCTTCATTGTATACATTAACTGATTTGAAAGAACAATCGACATGGTTAAAAATAAAAATCACACATTATATTTTGCATTATTGACAGATAACACTACTTCTGTGCCCTTAAAATTTGAATGGTGTCCCATTTTGTAGCCACACCACGGAACTTCGAGTCAGTTTAATTTACAGACTCCCTAACATTGAATCAAACTCAGAAAACGAGGGCGATACCTAAAATGGAAAATCTTTTCTAAATTACCTTTCCACACCATCAGACCTAACAACCTTGCTATTATGACACCTCTTTTCTAAATTACCGCATCATACCATCAGATATAATCCCATTGCTATTATAATCATACACAGAAAATGAGAATTATGCCTTAGATGACAACTCTTATCTAAATTACCGAACCTCACCATCAGAAATAACACTTCTACTATTATAATCATGCTCAGAAAATGAGGATGAACCATAGATGACAACTCTTTTCTAAATTGCCGCTTCACACCATCAGACATAATATCCTTTCTGTTATAATCATGCTCGGAAAACGAGGGTGGCATCTTAGATGACAACTACTTTCTAAATTACCGCTTCATACCATCAGATATAACATCCTTGCTATTATAATCAGGACAATTATTCATAAATATAGTGTATATATAATACCACAACAAATTGAAACAAATTGTTCCTGGTCCTTTCTGGAATTCGGGCTTTGAATTCATGACCTTTCGGTTCCGAAGTCGATGTTCATTTTTCAAAATTTTGAGGCCTTGGTCAGAAGATAAGAAACAAACCTGAGCATTCACATCACATCCACTTACACGACCGATATTTATTATTATTATTATATCAGAACATGATGTTGTTTTTGGGGGGGTGAGGTTTTTGAAGTCAACAAAAATTTGTTGACTTCAAAATTTGAAGGCGAAAAATTGAAATTTTATTATTTGCAAGAGCATCTCCGAAAAAAAATATCAGTTTTTAATAACGTGTTGCCATTGCCTTTACAGCAACTCTGATTTAAAAAAATAAGTTAATGACTACAAAAAATAAAACCTAGAAAAATGTAATTTTGAGCAAGTGATTAAATGAAATGAAATAAATAGAAAATGTGGTATTTTTTAAACAATAAAGGCAAGGCAAAGTTCGTTTGATCGTTTGCAAAACTAAAGTGATTCATTCAATGAAGAAATTAAAATGAAGGAAAATATAATTTAACTTGCACGAGCACGTGGTGCTTGGCCGTTCAAGAAATTATGCTCTGACATGATACATTGAAATATGCATAGAAGATTTAATTTTAATCTTTATTTCTTTTTCTTTTCTTTTTTTAAATCAGGGATTCCACCATCGAGCCAGTACTAAATTAAATTGAAAACCTGTCCGATTTTCTATAAAAAACATTCATTTTAAAGTAATTTTATTTTTGATGAAGGCTGTTTTAAAATTGTACAATCGAATCATTCTATAAAAGACAGTGCAAGAAGCAAAAAGAAAGGGCATTATTTAGCCATACCGTGTGCATACGTTTCCATTTTTGGTAGAATGTACTTTACGCGTTTTATTATAAAAACTTCTATTAATTGCTATTTACCCAGTTAGCTGAATGAATTGTACGTGCTATTCTTTTTTCTTTTTACTCTAGTAAAACCTTTTAACATGGAAAATTTTTGTGTTGGTGTAAAAGATATATGCAAAACTAGAATTCTTTTATTGAACCGATGTTTTTGTTTCTAATGGCCTTTGTCATGGACGAGCTCGCTGACCCAGCCAGCGATTTTAAGCCGAGGGTGCGTCTCTTAATTTAAGTAGCGCCAACAACACATCTTAGCTACTTACTCGACACATTCACAACCCCTTTTTACGGGGGGGGGCACATTCACAAATCTCTCAGATTGAACATATTGTTACGTTTTTAGCGTAGCGGGTTCAGACTGAATGGACAGTACTTGAGGACAGCAAAAGCAAATTGATTTACAGGTATTTACAGGATGACTTGATAAAGGAAAACTTCAGATAAAATTAATCCAGCAGTCAATAGTTACTAACAGCGTAAACACAAGCCTTGCGCGATAAACAAAGACTGCAAAACAGATATCATATAGCACAGCAAACAGTAAATTACAGCGAGTTCAAATATACGACGTAAAACAGCAAACGTAAACACAACTCACTAATAAAAAACGAGAAAAGTAATAAGATCGTACAACGAATCGCTACTCTTTCTAGAGGGACACTCAAATTGCGACAACCCGTCTCTTATATAGCCGAGCGAAAGAGCGCGCGGAGCTTCGAAAAACATCGTGAACGATCTAGGGACTACCAGAACATTCTTTTCGCCAAATTAACTCGGTGGTCGTCAAGTTCTTCGTCAACCGCCGCCAACGCTCTAACCGGAGACCTTCCGTGACGCTCGCCCGCTTGTAAAAATATCAAAAACAACCCTTCCCAACCGGGATTCGAACCCAGGACATCCACATCACAGGGTAGACTCTCTACCCCTGTGCTAGGACGTCAGCGCGATTAACCTTAATTTCATTAAGTACACCAGTGTGTTAATTACAATGAACAAAAGTTTTTCCACTGCTATCCATTTTTTGATGGGGGAAGGGGGAGGGACTACAATGTTGTCAAAAAGAACTCCCATACATTACAGCTCATTGGTGGAATCGGATTCCTACTTCAGTAACTTAAGCGACGAATTGTTTCGAAATCCTCATTCGCCACAATCTCCTACATATATCTCCTATAACTACTATCATCTCATGTAACTACTATTTGTCGAAATATACAGTAATCATATTTATCCGCATGCCACCGTCAATATTCAGAATAAAATGTCTCGTCCATTATCTCTTTAAATATTGACGAGTAGAAAAAAAATCTGAGAAAGGGGTGGGGTGGGGGCTCAGCCCGCTTCTGATGACATTTTACTAGCTGTAGCTATTCATATAGCACTCTTTAGTTACACCAATGTTCTTACATATCTAATAATAAAGCACTTTTTCATGTCAGTTATTGTTAATTACATTTCTTTCGAAATTATCTTTCATTTTTTTAGCATTTAATAAGAAATAAGTTAAAATATAATTACCATCTGTATTATAAATTGCAGTTTTATTTACATGATTTGTTAATAAAATATAATATTAATGTGTGTGTGTGTGTGTGTGTGTGTGTGTGTGTGTGTGTGTGTGTGT
>JAOUZG010047196.1:4647667-4710720 GCA_026289955.1 Argiope argentata
TATATATATATATATATATATATATATATATATATAGTAGTTCTTTCATAGAAAGTTTAAGAAAGGATAAAACTCTAGAACCAGAATTTCAAAATTTATTAAGAAGTGAAACTATGTATGGCACAATGTTATTGAAATAAATGTTTATGTTATTGAAAGAATTATTTATCTTTAGAAAAAAAAAAGTTAAGATTTTCATAGAGTAACAAATTATTCGAAAGAAATAATGTTACATTTTAAAGCAAACAAAAATGATTGAAAGATTTAATCATAGCATGCTTGTACATAATAATAGATCTCAAACATAAAAAAAAGTATGCCTCATAAACTTGGAGATAAAATTCAAAATGAAACAGATAGGTTAATAATAGATAGTATTTTAAATAAAATCAAACATGCAAACTATAATTTTATTATTTTATATTATACTGATTTATTATATTCTCACTTCAAGGGGCACATTGAAGTTATTTTTCTGTTATTTTCTTGTAGAAATGTTCTTAATTTTATATTTGGAAATGCTTCACTTTAGTTTCTTAGTAATAACTATTTATTTTAATAGTTTTAGTTAATAGTTTTAACTTGAGAGTTCTTGAACATAACATATAGAAAAGATCCCACTGCAAGGGAACAAAACTTATCATATTAATATATTTACACATTTAAAGTTTATAACGAATAAAATATATTTCTTTTATTTTTTCAGTCAACTGTGAATGTGGATGAGATTCTTTCCTAAATTTTGATTAATTAGTCAATGACAATGATACCCAAGATATTGTAAACAGAATAACAATCGTTCCATATGGGTATATCTCTTAGTAAGTAGTATAGAACTTATGCATTAATTAAAATACAAAATTTTGAAGAGAATAACGTGTTGCCAGTTGAAACAATAAGCTGAATCATTACAACAATTTGACTTACTCTTTTCCTTACATTTATATTCTTTTACGGATTTTTTAACAATTCTAGGAACCATAGCTACCACAAAGATCATTTAAAAACTTAAACTAATAAATAATTACCCAAGATCTGCTGTAGGTGGAGAGATTGGTAAATCTTGTTATCATATCTATTTAGGCATAGGTTATCATATCTATCAGGGCAATTTTTTTTTTTTTACAAAAATTCGATATAATTTATAAATTAATTTGCTAAAGATAATGTTGAAAAGCTCAATTTCGATATTTTAACTTCCTCAAAGGTTAAAATTGCTGCAGTTTATTATATGCTTTGTTAGTACAATTAATCACTATTTATGTTAAAACATATTTAATGTGTGACTATAATGATAATAAATAATTAAAAGATCATTTATTTAAATTAAATGACAAATAATACTTTATATTGACTCATATATTCGTCAATTACTTAATATATTACATACGTAAATTAATTTGTCTGTCACAGCAAGATGATCAGAAGTATATTTAATTTTAGTTATGTTTAACATACTATTTTGTTTCGCTTCCTATGTTATTTTTTATAATATAAATGCAGTCCTTGATAATGTTGAATGAGGGTTTTAACAAAGCAAAGATATTTATAGATTAAGTAAAAAATTAATTAATAAAAAAAATTAAAAAATATAAAATATATTTAAATATATAATTAAAAAATATTTTATGTTTATAAAACATAATTTATACATAATTATAATTATACTTAAAACATAGTTTATGTTTTATTTTATGCCTTCATTTATGCCAATAAAACTCCATTTTAAGTGTTACAAGTTATTTTCTCCTAATGTCACTACTTCACAAAAGTAGTTATTAGAAATTTAAACAATACCACCTTTAAGTTGGTGCAAGCGTGCTTCTTACACTAGAATTTAATTTTCATTTCAATTTCTAGCAAATAAGATTTTTGATTTAAAAAAATAGCAATTAATTGTTGATTGAAACACAAGCAACATAAAAATATGAACACAAAATATAATGAATGTAACATCTTTTTTCTATAAACTTTATGTAATATAGCTTTATAGTTTTATCTTCTGTTAATTGCAAAAAGATTCATGCATTTACAAAAATATACTTTCTGAGACTGAATTTTCATTAGGTCTAGAAATATAAAACCATTTTTCCCATGAATATTTTAGAATTTCACATAGATGTAAAAACAATTATGGAATGAGCATCAATTCAATGCAAGTTATAAAAACCAGGGCATAATTTTTCATTATTTTATGAATAATAATGAGAAAAACCACAAGACTGCATTTTACAGAAAATTGTTGACAAATAATTGAAAAAAATCCATCTTCAATAAACGAAATCGGAGAAAAATAAAACGCAATGACATGTTTCAACTTAAAAAGTTGTTACTGAAACTAGCTGTACTTGATTATCATTTCAGATACACTATAATTTAAGATGTAGTTAATAAATTAAAAGTTAAATCACCAACTCAGAGAAAATTAGTCTTTTACAAGAAAAAATTTAATGAGTCATAGAAAAAAACATAGTTCTAATAATAATTGTAGATAAATTAATGTTTTCATTATGATAATAGTTCAAAAGTAGGGTAATAACAAAGCATCACTTAACTGCAATAACCCTTCTCTCAAAATTTTTCAAGAAACCAAATCGGATAGAATAATGACTTCTTTCTCTTTACAATAATTTCGATAATATTTTAAGTCGTAATTACGATCAAACAGAAAAGTTAATGCAACGAATTATTTTTAAATTAAAATGCGTCTCATTACATTAAACTCATTAATATTCATATAAATTACAAATGCGGCGCTTAAGACACGAGCACCAAGTTCGGCAACAGCAGAAAACATATGCAAGACAAATAGAAAGCTTGTGAAATCCAAAGGTAAAATGTGCGTTATAAAAAGATTGAATTAAAAAAATACATATGAACTTAATTTAGAAAATTAAATTATCATTTAAATGAGCACTAAATACAATATCATATACTAGAGATTAGGGTATAAAAAGAAATGTCAAAGAAACATTCAAGGTAAATTATAAAAAAATATCAAATGATGAAATTGCTATTTATGCACATAATTCAGTTTCTTTAAAATATGAAAAGGAAAGTGATATTCTAATGACAATCACAATTATTTTAATTACAATTTCACAGGAATGAAATATTATAATGTATCAGGAGATAACGCTAATATCCATAACATGGAAACGCATATTCTCAGTTCATAATAAATGCAATGTAGATTATTGCAAATTGAGTATTATAGCAAAAGACTTCATTCACCTGACTGTACTTTTCTTGATTTTCTATCACAGAGTACGGACACTGACATGGCTGCATTAGATTATTTGTGAGAAACAGATTCATGTTGAGTAAATGACCAGTCATTTCTAAATTCTAACCACTCAGCAACTTATAAAAATCCGAGAGTCGAGATAAGTTCAAAAACGTTTCAAGTACTCGAAATTTGTTGTTTCACCACCACATAGTCTACTTAAAATAAATAAATAAAACAGGTATTTCACAGAGAAGAGTGATGAACTTAAAAAAACATTATTTATGTGCTGAAATTCACTACAACTGCATCGTAGAAGGAAATGGTTTTTAAAAAATAGCGTTCCATCTAGCTTGAAATTGGTTACTCTTAAAAGTTGATACTGAAGTCTGGGCTACCATCACAGAAGAAAAATCAGTAACATAAAAGTAACCGAAAAAAAAAGTGTGTTGGTATAGAGGCTAAGAATTTCTTTCAGGTAACCATAGGAAAAGGTCTAATAATTTGCTTTGTTTTTAAAAAAGAACAGCCATACATGTCAAGCATAAATGAGTCAATTGACAGTGAAAGTAGACCTTTTAATAAAACTGTGAAATTAAAAGGAATGGCAATAAAAATTTTGGGCAGAGAAATTAAAAATAAATTTTGAAGTTAAATATAAAATATCTAGCAGTGTCGTAAACTGATTCTACTGAGAAATAGTACAAGTATTTTATAAGATGCATCACAATCTACAAAAAAATTACGATTTATATTTTTAGAAAATTATATTATTCAATCAAAGCAATTACACAGGATACATTTATATAACTCTTTAAAATTGTGACAAAACACATAATTCAGAAAACTCGAGGTAATCACAACTAAACAGAGCAGTTAATTCCTACATTGAATAACGAACTTCCAATTAAAAATTGCAAATCTAGCAATGTTCAAATTTTAATTTAAATTCTTCAAATGATGAAATAATTCTATTTTATGTTTTATCTTGGCTCTTCTATTTTTTAAATCCTTAATATGCTTTGTATAGTTAATTTCTCAATTTTACAAAGGATGCGTGCCTTCTGAAATGATGAAGTTTTATTAGAGATTTGTATTATAAAACATAAATCTATTTAATCCTCCACTAAAATATATGAACACAGAATCTTGCATTTCTAAAAACAATATCTGATAATCCAAGATTTATTTTCTTTCCCTTTATTTAGAGAAGAAGGCAGTATTATACTTTTCCTGAAAACAGAATCTATATAAAAATTATGAATACCAAAAATCAGCAAATATTTTCGCAAACCTAATTTAGTAACTTACAGGAAATTACTACAGAGTATGAAAAACAGTGACATTGCCATGTTTGTAGAATTTTTCTGGAATATTAAGGCAAAGATACAATAAGCTAAATATGCATTAAAGAATGTATTCAAATAAAAATTAAAAGTACAAGCTGAAATTCACCTAATTAAAAACAAGTAAATAAAAAAAAAATGCTGGTTTCATTTTCAAACCTCATATTTCCTAAATACAATATTTGTTTTATCTTTTTGAGTATCATGTTAAAAATAAAATTTGTATTTGACAGGTTAGTTAAGAGAAAAACAAAATAAGATTTAAAAATAATACACATAAAAATATGAATATGAAAACAAGAACAAAATATGATGTAGAATTAGAAATGAAATTTGTCATTTTATGTGAAGTACAAATCGATAATAGCAAAAAACAATAATTTTAGAAGTAAAAAATTTATATAAACTTCAAAAATATTACATTTTAATTGTATAAATTTATGTACAAAAATTTATATCCATGTTTATTATTTACCAAAACATAGATCAATAATGACTTTTTTGGCTCTATATACTGTTGGACTAACTTCATCCATACCAGGAGGCATTTCTAATGGCAAAACTGCAATTTTGTTTCGCCTTGATAATTCAGGAATGCCAAATGCAGCAGCGATGCTTTCAGGTGATGCAGCCTTTTCCAAATCCTACCAATCATAAATTTAATATTATATAATATATATAAGAAAAATTAGTTAAATTCAAACGAATCAGTCATTTTTAAAAGGAGTAATCTCCACATTTACAATAGAAATTCCAAACAATTTCTTTCCATATTTCTAAAAACTTAACAGTAACTTTCTATCAAAATAGGGGATAACATGATGTAAAATGATTACATAATTATTTTTTATATTGTGATTGCTTAGGAAATACCTAAGCAGACAGAATCCATTTTCGAAATTAATCTGAGTTTGTAAAGAATTAATATAATTAAAAAATTAATTAAACACAATTTAATTTATTATGAAATGTATTTTTATGAAATCTATGATTTAACCAATTAATAAAGTAACTTGTTTTTTTAAATTTCCAAAGGTCCACTTTTTTAAAGTTAAGTGATGATGTTAAAGTCAAGTGATATGAATGGAACACAATACAAATGGTGGTATAGTCAATTTTGCAAAAAAAAAAAAAAAAATGCGAGTAATATTTTAAATTTATTAGATAAAAAAATTAAGCATCGACCATACCAAAATGAAAATTTGTTTGACATTTATACACGTCGAACACACTTAATTAAAAAAAAACCCGTTTTTACATATAATAGGCAAGATAAGTGAAGGAGAAGGCTACTGATGATCCGGCGCTTCATTAGTTGTAGTGAGGGACCACCCTTTATTGTTTTACTGAAGCAAGTGAAGTATAATAAAGAGTGGCCCTTAAATGCGTGTGTGTGAAAAACACACACTTTTGAGTAGTTTCGTGATCGAAGAGAAAAATACATCAATCTAAACCACAAGAGCAAAACGGGAAAAGAGCAAACGAAATATTTATCCCCAGGAATATATTCTACGAGATTTTGATAGGGATTTCTTCACGTGTCAATTTAGGTAAGAGAATTAGAGGTATCTTTTAAAAGAATTTGTTTAGACAGAGATTTTTATCCCTTTACTTGGAGAACAAGAACTTGTCAATTTCAGTAATTTTAGAGCTTGTGCAGCATTAATTAGATAAAAATGGCAGAATTGGGTCAAGAAATAATAGAACATTTTAGAATGAAATTAATATGAGCTAAATTCAGATAAAACTAATGAAATTAATTAGGAGTTATTTTAGAGTGGTTGACATCCTTACTTATACATAAAAATTTTTCTTTTGAGTCACAATTTTCTTGATTTAGAAGCCTCTTTAATTTTATTTATTCAGTAATAGAAATTGTTTCTCAAAAATGCTATCAATATACGCCCAAATATTAATTTTTTTTATTCTTCCCAAGTAAAAGTAAACTTGTAACAGTCAGTCACTGTACAATAATATTTCTGTTTTTCAAAAATAGTTTTTCCTAACTTCGAATGATGAGAAATTTCTTTCATAAAAAGCAAGCCACTAAACTTTACAATCAGTTATATTTCATCATGTGATATTTATTACTTCATATTTGTAGAGGATTATATTAAATTTAATGAATCAATAAATAAGAAGCAGAGAAAACGAGTCATGCTCTAGAAAAACCATTTTCTAAATGAACATTGAATGAGATTTATCTAGAAGTGCTTTAATAGATAAAGTATAGCCTGTTTACATAAACAATACATGAATCTTTGGAACCATCAAAAAGTAAATTTATGAAAGAAAAAAAAACTTTTTTTTCTTCAGAGTTACTTATTAAAATATAACTATATACAATTTTCTATCCAGGGCCATTAATTCTGAGCAATGAAGAACTTAAAACATTTATATAAAACCTTTGGTGTGACAAAAATCTCATATTTACAGAATTCGAATCAACACCAACATATCTTTTTGAAAACTTTCATGATCATAGTAAAAGTTGCTTGTATCAAAATGAGCCAGATTATTATAAGGATTAAATTAAAAAAAACAGACATGTTATAAGGAAGGTAGATTGTAAATTATAAGAAATATTTAAGAATGGTTGTTTTAAATAGTGGTTTAAAATTACAATATATCACTAAAATTGTGAATGGCTGTTAAAATATTAGAAATAATTAAAAGACTAAAAATAATGAAAGATAACTTTCATGTTATCTAATGATTACTAATTCGTACAGAAGTAAACAAGATACTTACAACCACATTTGAAAATTTTACAGCACCGTCATTTTTTAAAAAAAATGGGTTTTAGTATTTTCATAGCATGATATACAGCAGGGTTTTGAAGTGATGTTTAGAATTCTATTTAATGATTTCAAGAACTATAAATTGACTAGCGGACCCGACAGACGTTGTCCGAAAATTTCAAATCTTCTTGAATAAGTTATAACAATCTGGTTCGTTTTGATGAAAAATGGTATGAAAATCTTATTACAATACCTGACGTCATCACGTGTACAGTTCTCACAATTAAACCTATCGGTTGCTTGTGAGCATGCGTATACTATGAGCTAAGTTCAATATACTAAATAACACTAAAAAAATAGAAAGAATTGTAAAACATATATCCTTTCAGGATAAAATAAACACATTGAGGGCACATTGGACGATAAAAATGTAAAAAATCGATGAAATTTGGGATATCTTTATTTTGATATTTGATGTATATGTAAACTGTAAGCTATGGTTTGGAAAAAAATTATTTTGATATATTAATTCGTTGGCTCAATATCAGCATATTTTTATTGTTATTAGGATATCCCACTTGTTTCCATTTGGACAGCTGCAATAAAAAGTTTCATTTTCCTCCACACTGCTAAGTGAGCATTATTTGTAATTCTAATTTTAAGCTGTTGTTTTTGCTTTGGCAGATGTTAAAAACTTCTACCTTTTCTTTCTTTTGTTGTTTGTTTTGGTTTGTTCATTCATTTGTCATACATTTCATGTTCGAATGGCTTGTTTCAGTCCCTTTGAAATTAGATACAAAAACCGTTCTATTCAGTGTTGAAATGGAAATTTATTTTTAATTACCTTTTTTTTAATTCTTTTTCTACATTTTGTTTAAAAAAATTTGTATCAGTTTTCACAACCGAAAGCCTACAAGACGTCCAAATAAAAGCAGACAGAGTCTGAAAATGTTAAGATATGATGGACAAAGAAATCCTTTGATTCATAACCAAGCAATTAAAATGACATTTTGGAAGCTTCTATCAACCGCAATAAACCTGAAATAGTGAATTCATCATCTTAAAATTGTATATAATAATTACATTGCTCTGTGCAATCACTTGAGAATTCTTTTTTGAAGAATATTCTTTGTCATGAATACCAGGAAAAATTTCTTCAAATCCTTCAAGCAAATTTTTTTCATCAAAAATGTGTCTAATATGTGCTAAATATGGTAAAGTATTTTGTTCTGTATTTACTGGTGAAAGGGAACTTACATGAAAAAAACCTTTGAAGTGAACAACAAAGTTGTAGAGACTTTCTTGTCTCCACGAAGAAAATATATCAAAATTTGATTGCTGCTTTATTATAACTCAGAAAAAAAGTTCATTATATAAAATAAATTGTATCTTATATCATGCATCATATTATCATATAATAACAATGAAATGAAAAAAATTCAAAAAAATCAGCACATGTCAAATTAGAAGAAAAATATGAGCTCACAATTTATGAAACAGGTGTATTTTGATTTGCTTCAAATTTTTTTTATTATATTTGTTTATGGCTGGACATATAGTTTAAAAATGTTATATTAATATAAATTAATCTTTGTGACTAATGAAATGTTATTAAGAAAGTCTAATTTTTATTTGAACTTTTTTGATGATGATGGTGAAAAAAAGAAGTTGGTTTGTTTCACCAATAGTATTTCCTTTATATTCTTTGAGAACTCTAACAAAAATATTTTAAATTAATAGATGTATATATTTCATAAAATAAACAACTCTTTTAATAAAAATAAATGTTGAATAAATTTAAATTATTTCAATTATGTTTCTGGTCTGTAAATGTACATTTATATTTATTTTTAGGTTTTTCTCAACATGAAATTTTGCGATACTTTTCAAATTTTCAAATACTTCATGCACATTCTATTTTTAGTTAAAACTCTGAAACTTTTCTCTTATGCTTTATGAACATATTATAATATAATTTGCATTTATAAATGAATTAAGCATCTTATATATTTTTTTATTGAAGACCTCAAATAATATTATTGCATTGATTTTTTTAAATTTTTTCAAATAAGAGTCAATAATATCAGGCTTTAAAGGTAAAATCACATTTTAAATAAATTCAAGCATGCAAAATATCATGAAAATTTCAAAACAATACAATATTTGTGCTTATTAATAAAGATTTACAAATTGACCACTGGGTTCGGATTTGAATGAATACTCTGCGTGAATTAAACAATTTTGCTTTCATAAAAAGGATTTATAGAATAAATAATATAGATACTATGAAATAGAAAACTTTATTTCCCATTAACTTTTCTATAAAATATCATATTTATTTATTTCATTTCAAAGAATCATGTGCTGAAAATTACATTTTTCTAGATTTAATTTGCAGCAAATATTTTTAAAGAATATAAACAGAATCTTGAAAGCATGTTAAGCCAAACATTGTTAGCATAAAATAACTTTAAAAATGTATAAAATAAATTGTATCTTATAAGTATGTATCATATTGGCATCATATAATAACAATGAAATGAAAAAAAATTAAAAAAATCAGCACATGTCAAATTAGAAGAAAAACATGAGGACATAATTTATGCAGCAGGTGTATTTTGATTTACTTCAAATTTTTTATATATGTTTATAGCTGCATATATAGAAATGTTATTAAGAAAGTCTAATTTTTATTTGAACTTCTTTCTTTTCTATTTTTTTTTTCTTTTTTGATGATGATGTTGAAAAAAAGGAGTTGGTTTGGTTTTACCAATAGTATTTCCTTTATATTCTTTGAGAACTCTTACAAAAATATTTTAAATTTAAAGATGTATATATTTCATAAAATAAACAACTCTTTTAATAAAAATGAATGTTTAATAAATTTAAATTATTTCAATTGTTTCTGGTCTGTAAATGTACATTTAAATGTATTTTTAGCTTTTCCTCAAAATGAAATTTTGTGATGCTCTTCAAAATTTCAAATACCCTATGCATTCTACTTTTAGTTACAACTCTGAAACTTTATGTATTTATATTTTTTTTTATTGAAGACCGCTCCCCTCAAGGCTCAGCTCCCGTATACGGCCTCCGCCAAATTGGCGAGAAATTTGGCGATAAAGGGAAAATCACATTTTGAATTAATTCAAGCATGCAAAATATTATGGAAATTTCAAAACAATATTTGTGTCTATTAATAAAGATTTACAAATTGGTCGTTGGGTCCGGATTCGAATGTATACTCTGCATGAATTAAACAATTTTGCTTTCACTTTTTTAGAAAATATATTTATTTATTTCATTTCAAAGAATCGTGTACTGAAAATTACATTTTTCTAAATGTAATTTGCAGCAAAAATTTTAAAAGATTATAAACAGAATCTTGAAAACATTGTTAGCATGGGAAAAAAACCCGAAGCCTTATTCATTTGGCAATTACTTATTACTACGACTTAAAATAACTTTTTAAAAAAAGATGTACTTAAAAATATATAACTAACAGAAATACTGTTTAATTACAAAAGCAACATAACTAACCTTTTAACAGCGTGTATCCGAAGTAAAACAAAACAGCAAACCAATAGTTTTGTCTCCGTTTAAATAAAGTTCTCAACAAAATGCGCATGCGTTAAACTTCATCAACAGAAAATGCATTTTTTTCCTACATGAGTTGGACAGATTAGAAATTTTTAATTTCCTTTATTCTGTTTTATTTTAATTCAAAAGTACATCAGAATGAACCTTAAAAGCCGATTAATTAACGATCCTTAATTTTAAATGCAATAAATGCGATGAAAATAAAAAAAATCGTTTGAAATAATCGATCGGAAACAATTTAAGCCTAACCTCATCGCTGTTAGAAAAAAAAACCCTAAAACCTTACTTATTTCGCGATGGGGGAAGGAAGTTATTTTGGCGGGAAAGTTAGTTTTTAATTAATAATTAAAATTCTACAATTTGTAGGTGACTGAATTGTGAATCTAAACCATTCTCGAATCCACTTGAACACACACAAAAAATTTCATCAAAATCGGACCAGTCGTTTAGGAGGAGTTCCGTCACATACACACGCACAGAAGAATTTTATATATAAAGATATTAAACAATTTATGCAAAATTAATCACTTCGAAACTACCCACTCCAATGAATCCTACAATACTACTAATTTAACTTTTTATATGATCACTCTTATCAACAAATATTTAAATAAGATCCCTCTTATTAACAAATATTTTAAATTATTAGTATTCTCTTATCAATAAACTAGTACCTTCTTTTTTTAAAACCTTCTTGTATTGTGTTGTGCACTACACATTTCTAAGAACCTACGGAGAAGTTATTTTACAAGATTCGCAATGAATGGAAAAATTTGTTAAAAGAAAAAAGAAGTTTGTGATACCCTTTTAGTGACTTTCTTAAGGAATATTTAGATATTTGCATATAAAATACAACCGTATTATAGAAAAATGTAGGATACAATTCTTACCTGTTTATTAGCCAAAATGACTATAGGCGTGCTCTTTAATTTATCACAGGCCGTGAGTATGCGAAGCTCTTTAACTGATTCAGCAAGTCTGTGCTCATCAGTTGAGTCAACAATAAATATTAAGAGATCCGTATCTTGAACAAAATTTAACCAATACATCCGAATATTTTCAGATCCTCCCACTATAAAATAATAAATAAAAGCTCAGTTATTCTAAAAATCTAGTAGTTTAGATACTTTTCTTCTTGATATACCAAACATTATATAAATCTGACATACTTATCATTTATCTAAAGGAAAATAATATTAATTATCTTTGTTCCTTAAGTTTGCTACTGTTATTTGCAAAAGAAACAAATGTATTTCATAAGCAATTTTTTTTAAAAAAAATTATCTTGTAATTATACAAAAAATGTCATTTTTTAAAAGAAAATTCATTAACTTAAATAAAGGAATTATACAAATATAAAATAATTTTATTTTATGCCAGGAAATTTGCACTACTTTTGTATAAAACCAAAACATTATGATGCCTTTCTTCCTTTCAGTAAATATTTTATCATTATAACAGTACTTTCTTAAAATATTTTAAGTTGTACAATCTTCTAGTGTACTATGAACATGTTCTTCTATTACATATTCAAAGAAATGTCATTTTAATTTAAAAAAACATACATTAATAAAGAAACAAAAGAAATTTTTTTAAAAATTACACAAGCTGAAGCAAGTATAAGGATTTTATAGTTAAGCATGGCCAATTCAGAGCCCACTGAAGCTGTTATTAAAATGCAGATTGATTCGAAAATCAGCAGATATATAATATTAAGGAAGTGCTCAGAAATTCTGTAAAAGAAATTAAAATAAAACCATGAGATGGCCTACAATGCCAAAGTTACCATTCTTTGAACAATTATAATGTAAAAACAAGTTTTAAGTGTCAAAATGCATGAAAATATTAAAGCAGTAACAGCTGTTTACTGCATATATTTTAAAGTATTCTGGTATTAATGTGCACCTTACAGATGCTTAACTATTTTTTAATATCTCTCTAGGAATATTTCAGCACATCCTTTGAATTCACAGCTTACATATTTTCGAACCAATTTGCATTTGAATTAGAGCTACAAAATGTTTTGAATAAATTTAATTTCATTATGATAAATCAGTTTATAAAAAATTAATAAATCACATAACTCATGATTTTCCATGATTACTACAGATATTCTATAAAAAAAAAAGTTCTGCTTTTCACATCTTCTACTTCATGTTACAAATTAACAACTAACATTTTAACTAATGAAAAATGCTGATAGTATTCATGATGCTAGATACCTTCCAATATATTGGAGTGGGTGTGTAAATAATAATTTGATGATAGTGACTTTATGGACAGGTTTTCATTTTCAACTAATTTATTCCAATTACAAGGTATTTTTCACTAACTCAAAACAGTTTTCATCCAGTAAAAACTTCACGAATACAACAGTCTCATAGAAATATATAATATTCACAAGAATTTGAATCATATCTGGAACTTCTTTTTGTAAAATATCACTGAATTCTACTCATTTACATTTCAGAGGCTCCCACTACAATTTTTCATAGAGAAAAATTATATAATTTCATGACCAAAGAGAAATTTTTAAAAAAGTATTTTTTGAGTAATATAATTTTGAACTTAATACTACTTTATAATCTGTAATAAAAAATTAGGAAATTATTTTGAATAAGTGTTTTTTTTTAATCTTTGTATCTACTAGTAATAACAATTTAAAATGTGACACAACATGAATCGATTATTTCATCCAACATCCTTCTAAATGGTACTAAGATTTTCATAGATTTGACATTCTTTATTTTTCCTTCTTTTCCATTCAAGTTGAAAATTTATTTCTTCATCTAGCAAAACAAGTAAAATTCTATTAAGTTTATCAATTCAAAATTGTATCCTTTATAACATGCAGTTTGCTGTTTATCCAGTTAAAGGGTTGCTACTCCCATTTGGGGAAAAAAATCCTGTGTTTCCCCTGCAGGTCAGCATTTATATTTTCGTAACTAGGGGTATTGTTGTTCTATTATCAATAATAGAATAATAACCACCCCTAGCTTTAATCAGTTAAAAATGCAAAGCAAAGTAAGCAAATATTCAACAAAACCTGAAATAATAAAATATTGCATGAATTTTTATATTAACATATAGAAAAACGTTATAAAAAAAATTAGCAAGACAAATCCATGTGTTTAGGTTAAAATGAGAACACTTTCTTGCATTTGCATTTTTAATTTAAAAACATGCAAAATTAAGGACTCAAGGAAAATAAAGCATAAAAAAACCTTCTTTCTATCATGATACAAACCAATTAATGATTACTTAATAAAAAGCATTAAAAAGCATTTTTTAAATCAATTTATATTTTTGAGCATAAATTTTTGCAAATTTTGCAGATATTTCAAATCACTATTTTTTTCCCCCTTTTTTTTACAATAATTTAGTTTGTAAAGTTGTTTTGCACTTGTGGGACTCTTATTTTCCCCTTTGAACTTTTTTAGCCTTTTTCATGCTTCATAAAACCTGACATGCATTAACTTTGATTTATTGCAGTGGCAAATCTTTGAAATCAGAACATTTAAAACACTTCCATTCAAGTTCACAGTATATGGTTATAGCATAATTTATGGCATTATGGTCATAATTAGACCAGTTACAGAATCTCCTTTCAAAATTTCAACATGCACAATTGCTAAATTCCCTTTCCATAGTCACATCACTATGAGAAAATACAATAATTATTTTTACAGCTTATCAAAAGAGACTTCAAATTATTAGAATAGAAATAATCTAAACACATTTTTTCATTAAATGAATCAAGATGCTCTTTGTATTCACTTTTTAATTTTTCCACAAAAATTTCAATTTAAATCTTCATACATTCTGATCAAGCAATGGAAATTTGTGCTTTCAAATAAAGAAGTTGAAACAAATCAACCATTCACTTTTCAGTTTCAGTGGCTCAACAGTATTCAAGTAAATACAGTCATTGTTCCACTATCAATATTTTTCTTTGGTCTCTTCAAAGTTCGGTTTATCTATGCAGGAAAAAAAGAGATTGAGTAGAAAAGGAATGAGTTTCGAAAGTTTAATAGCGAAGAATGATGTTTAATTTTTAGGGCTATTATGACGATTCTTTATTCTTGCAGTGTTTAAAGAAATCAACATCATGCATGTGAAAAAATTAAAATTCCTTGCACTTTCATGGTTTTTTAGGAAAACTCCAAAAATTCCCCGTTTTTTAATTAAATTTTTTTTAATTATCTGTTTCACCGAATTTTATTTCATTACGGTAACCATGAATATCTATTAATATTTACTAACACATCAATTTTATACATTTTTCCTCACTAAAAATGTGCTTGAAATAATCTCATTTAGTTTGAACCAAGTTAAAGAAGAAAGCTCTTTGATGAGTAAACTAAAATTGTGGCTACTTAAATCATTCCAAGGAAAAATTCTCACATTAAATGACACTAATTTAACTGATTCATGAATCGAAATCATAAGTAACTACAGTTGATGTTAATTAAAATAATATACCTTCACCAAAATCGGTGCACTTTAAGTCCCTTTACTAAGCATCATAACTCAGATATGAAATTTTATGACTTATTTTAAATCTAGAACTTATGAATCTGCATAATCAGATTACATTAGTGTCCCTGATTTGAAATATATTTTTTTCTTATTTCAATGTTTTTTAAAACCACATTATCCAACTATTTTATATTGTGTGAGTGTGCGTGTGTTTGCAAGTAATTCAATATAATATTTACATTCTTGAATTCACAATGCCGGGTGAAAAATAACATGCAACCTCAACACGATGCAGCAATTAACTACCTTACTGCCATGAAAAAGAAAAGGCTGCATTTATCAATACATGAAAAATTATGGTACTTATAAAGGACATATTTTGTATATTTTAGAAAAAAAAGACAAATGAAATTTAAATTAAAAATTATAACATATTAAAAATTCCTTCCTTAAGGAAAATTCATGTGAGAAATATATTAGAATAGTGTGGTTAAAAAAAAAGAAACTAAGAAAAAAATCTTGCTTGATAAAATCTAATCTTACTTATTCATTATTTTTTACATTAATACATTAAAATATAACTACAAGTCATGACATTTAAACTCTAGCAACAACACTAAAAGTTTCAAGCACTCCAATCTAAAATCCAGATCAAACCATTCATTTTAAAATAATGATCAAAAACTTACTTTCAGAGAAATTCAAAATTTTGCCCTTTTTATAATGAACTGATACAACATTTAAACCACCATTATTGTCGGGTTGTGCAGAGTTATTTTCTGATAAAGATAACTGAGTTAAAAATGTGCTCTTGCCAGCACCACTTAGTCCAAGAACTAAAATTTTCTTCAAAGAATCATCTGCTATCTGAAAAAAAAATTATATTAAAATTAGAATATTGGTAAATTTTTTAAAAAATTACAAGTTACATAAATAAACTTTTCCCCATACATCACATCACAAATAAATTCACAATATTCAATTCAAATTATTCTTAAAAATGCTCCACTTCAAATATTCTCATTTTTATTAATTAATCTTGCATAAAAATTGTATTAAAATTATGAATTACAGAATTTCTAGAATTCTGTTCACAAAATGCTTATAGCCATTTCTTTCTTTCTTTCTTTTTTAAAATAAAGAGCTCTTTGAAATGGAAAGCTGTTCCAGATGTTAAAGTGAGTTTTTCAAATTTTTAATTTATCAAGATCATTTTGACACAATTAATGAAAATACAGAGAAATACTGATCTAAAAATAACTATCCTTTTATATAAATAGATATAAAAGATTTAAAATACTTCACAATTTTCTTTGCTAATGTTCAGAAAATGTAAAAATTTCACTGGAAAGTGTAACATTTTAAATAACATTTAAAGGTATTTTATGCGTTTACATTATTCTATGAGAAAATAAATTTGTAGCACTGTCCTTTTTGAAATGATTAATAACTATTGATAATAAATGTATCATACTCTAGCTAGATACATCACTATCCAATAAAAAGGTTTATTGCTTTATTTGTGTATTTAAGATCAAACATATCTATATTTTTGTACTTATTAATAGACAGAAAATCGTAATGATCAAAATCAGATTTTTTAAAAAATTAATTTTAATGGAAGGAAAAGGAAATTACTTTGTTTTTTGAATTTTTTCCCCTTTTTCCTTTTTTTTTCTAGAAAATATTAATTAAAATAGTAGTCAGGAATCTAAATATGAATATCTAAGACCTGTTCAGATCTATTTAAAAATATTAACACTGCAATTAAGCACTCAGAAGTAAAATCTATTTGTATGTAATTGAGATTTTGATTGTTACCCAAACATAAAAAAAAAGTTTTTATAAAACTCCTTATTTTCTGTGATTAATTACTAATAAAAGTTAGTACTGTTGAAAGCAGATTTCAAGAGCGTTTTAAGAAAAAAATGCCAGAATTATCACTGCCCTGGCAACTTATTTATTCTACCAATTTTCTACATGTTCCTCAGATAGTCCAAGTAATAATTTATGTGCACAAAAAGTAGTTTTTCAAGTTTAATCAATTTAGGGTAAAGGAAATGGTCCCATTTATTATAAATATAAAAACAGAGAGACAGAATAAATTTATAAAATAAAACAAAAACTGAAGGTAGCCAACCAGTCATGAAATATGACTCGTACTACTCCAGCACTTGTAGATGAATTCATGGAATTTATTAATATGCATTAAAAACACATCAGAAAAGAAAAATGTAGTGGATACTTGGTTATATCTATAATCATAAGCTTATATAAAATCTATAATCATATAAATTTTATATAAGTTTGTGATTATATTTCTTTAAATGTTTATATCTATAATTATAAATGTTTATAAAATTCCCATACATTTTGGTTGGCAAGGTAAGAATAAGTGGTATATGCCAATCGGATGAGTTGCTTTCAATGGAAGGCTGAAGCATTTAAAGAAATATGAAATAATACTAACAAATCAGAATAATAAATCACTACAGATAATCAATGTAAATTATGATTCATAAAATATGATTAAAACATTCCATCCAAAAAGCTCCCTTTTTGTTAATAGATAAAATAATAATACACAGGCACAATTTGCCTTATTAATAAATGCATGTTAAAGAAGAATAAATAATCTATAGTATTTTAAGTTATAGATTTATTCTTAAAATACTGTCTGTTGAAACAGTGTCTTACAAACAGGTTCTATCTATTGAAAATAACAACAAAAGCAACTTTTTATTAATTCAAAATGTACAACAATTAAAAAAAATAATTTATTCTTTGATTGCTTGCAGCAAACCAAAAAATATTATAATGAATGCACTATATTAATAACACATACGCAAGGCTGACCTTAGGAAATATGGGGCCCAAAAGGAAATAATTTCCAGATTTAAAAAAAAATGCAAAATAAATAAATTGGTAGTGTAAAATTCTAATTAATCAAAGAATCATTTATTAACAATCAATAATTTTAAAATTATTATTAAAATTAACTTTCTTAACTTGAAAATTTTTAAAAAGTGAGAAATTTTTATAGCTTTTTGTTCTGGATACAGTGCTTAAAAATTTAGTTCAATGAAATAAGGCCATTAAAAAGCAATTTATGTGAATTCACAAAAAGGTACAAAATATAAATGTATTATTTAACAAAAGAAATTAACTAAGAAATAAAAAAGAAAATAATTAACTATTTTTAATCTTGATTTTGAACACAGCACAATAAATTCAAATTTCAGACTGCAATGCAACATTACGCACTAATAGAAATTCAATGAATCAGAGAAAAAACTTGAAACACTGATGAATTCAAACTGAAATGCTTGAACCAGACAGAGCCACTTTAAAAATAATCATCCCTCTTTCCTTAATTAACCTCTTTCCAAGCAAACTTGCATAGAAGTTACAATATAAACAGTAATACTCTTTTTTAACCACACATAATTTTCTGGATTAAAAAAAGAATTCTTGTTTTTTTTCCTTTTATCAACAGTATTTTGAAATACTTTTCCAAATTGAAGGCTTTTTACATTGTAAAAGCAATTGCATCTATCAGTCATAAATCAATTAGGATAAGAATTCTTCCAATCTCTTATTCTTAGATATTACATTCTGTTGACATTGTCAAATTACACGATTCCTACAAGTACATGTTTTCATGGTAAAGAAAGATGGATTTTATTCATTTGCAAAGTGATTTATTTTAAATGTTTCTGGATATATTTATCAAGGTGTTGACAACATCATATAAAGCATTGCTCTATTAAAGCACTGACACTTAAATGTACAAAGAACGACAGACTCTAGGGGTCAGTAGCAGGTCGATTTTCTATACTTTAGCTGATTGAAGGGTTAAGAAATATATTACCTAGTTCTTCAACAAAGAAATAAAATATATTTCTACCAATTTTTAAACATTAAAGTGTCAAAGATAAAAAAAAAACATTAACTTTCATATAATAAAACATTTGACAAAAAAAAACCCATAAAATTATTAAGTAAACATAATTTTGAATTAGCAAATTGTTTATTCTTTAGTTCGGAAACTACAAAATATATTGAGAAATTACAATACTTAACTGAAGAATAAAATATGTATTACATAAGTTTTTTTGGTATAAGGTTTTTACCAAAACTCTGAATTTGAAAGATGTACGCAGTATTAAAACTTAAGCTATTCAAATATAAAAATTAATGGAATTTCCCAAAGAGTAATTGCAAAAATAAAACTCAAATGGTTTTATACAAAAAAAACTTTTCAGAAATTAAGATTATTGAATAAAAAATTATAATACATTTTTGACAAAGTTATTATTCAATGTATTCATAGTAACCTATACAAAAATAAATAATATAAGTAACTATTTAAAAATATTTATTATTTCTTGTTTACAAACATTTCTGGTTAATATCTAAAGTTTAAAAGACATATTTTTAATAAAGAAAAAAATGTTATATTAAAATGTTCCTGAACTTTTTATTAAAGAGCAAAGTAACGTTCATGCCATCAACAAAAATTTATATTTACTAAAATTTTTGAATCAGTTTAGGATTTAAATAATGTAATTATTAACAAGCATCTATATTTCCTGAGTTGAATATTTCAGAATTTTAAGATGAAGATGTTTCTAGGTTGATATGTAATTTAAAATATTTTTAAAATTAAGCTTTTTGACCATACCAAGTCAAAAACTCTGAATGATGAAAATTCTTATAGTTGAAGTGAAGAAGGAATTGAACTCATTCAAATCAGTACAATATATAAAATATTCAAATGTGAAGGAATTAAATGCTATTCATTTGATAGAATAAATATTACCAAATACATAACTTAAACAGATTTACACCTCTAATAGCTATAAAGAAACTATTCTATCTAAAAAAAGTTTTTACCTCTCTTGAATGGTGAATAGCATTCTTATGGTTTTTATGCAAAATAATAAGATTTTGATTTCAAAAAATGAATTATTTTTTAAATATATATTATAACGAAAGTTATTAAATTTTATTAGAAAAATTTCTTATTTTCCTGAAGTTTTCTATATACATACATTTTGATCAATTTTATTCAAGATGAATTTTCAAAAAATATGTTACTTTTTTTTTTTTGTTAAAGGAATTCAAAAATCTTATAAAACTGTAAAATGAACATACAAAATAAGCTGATGCAGTAAATTAAAACTGTTTCATTTTGCTATAACTATTTATTCTTAGGTTAAATCAATAAAGAAAAAATAATAATAAAAGTACCTTTTTTTATTTATTAATTTAGTATTCTTAAGGTGCAAGGAAAAATTGGTATTTATGATTTCCTATTAAATCACTTAAAAAAATAAAAATTTATGTGAATTGAGAATGATGTACACTTAACTAAAAATTAAACTGCAGTTGTGCATCTCTATATTTTAGAGGTTTGCTGTCTTCAAAAACTCAATAAATTAATTTCTAACATCCTGCAAGTCAAAAGTTGTAATTGCTGTTTACAGACAGAAAACAAAAATACCCAAACTTTTCTATGGACAGGATCTCCTGTGGGGGAATGAAAATGTTATATATTTTTCTCTGTATGTAGAAGCTGTAAACCTTATTAGTACTTTTTATGCTGGGAATGAAATTTTATATTTATTTTATTACAAAAGAGAAAGTTTGAGAAAACTATTCACAATTGAAATACTCTGCTGATATACTATTTGTACATAATATAAAACGAAGCTTTGATTTATAAGAGAATTTGAAAATATGAATATATCTTAGGAATAATGTTTTGACATTAAATAATTTTTTGCTTGAATAAGAATGAGTACAGTATGGGGCCTGATTGGGAGAAATTGGTCTAATAGACTAAATGCTGGCTATGCACACAAAGAAATTCTTTAAGTTTTACTCTAAATTTAACAGGATTGAATTCCCCTACTTTTCTTTTAAATATAAAGAGAATAAAAAAGAGATGACAGAAAGCTGCAATTTCAATATTAAAATCCTTTACCAAATTTCTTTTATTTAAGTCGTTGCATTTTTGAGTTTTGGTGTAATCAAGTTCACTAGCATGGATGACAAAGAAAAAATTCTGTAGATAAAATAAAAGAAATTCAGTTTCAAGATAGCATAACGCATTTTATCCATCTAACTCTGAGCATTATTGAATTGCTATGTTCGAAAACAGATACACATTATTTCAAAATTTTGTTTTTCAGATTGTTTTTCTGCATTGTGAAGATAAGGAATAATTAGATTCATTAAAAAATTATGATTAAAATTCTTTCTTTTTGAATACTTCTTATACAAGAAAGTATTTAATTAGAATAAATTTAATTTTAATATCCTGGACGCAAGTAATAAATTACCTACAAGTAATTTTAAAGCGTGAACAATTGATCCTATTTTTTATTTTTAGAAGTCTTGAATCATTTAGTGTATGTACTTTTGAAAGTCTGCAGTGAATTCAATACACCTTTCCCAACATACTGTACAAACACTTTTCTGTGCAAAAATTTGTAACAGTAAATCATTTAAATAAATTAATATTCGTGATTTACTAAATGACATTCAAATACAACAAACAAATGCTCCAGCTTAACAAAACACATAAAAATGAGCTAAAGTCAATAATAAACACTGAAAACTGATGAGCATAGTTTTACATGAATATAAAAAATTATTCCACAAAAGAAACAATTTTTTCCATATCTAAACAAGCACAATTAAATGAAAGAAGAATCAAATTATATGAAAGAAACATATTTTCCTCATATTATCAGTAATTTTACTAAACTGAAATAATATCTTTCCCACAAAGTTGAGAGATTAAAAATCAGGCAATGCAGAGAGTCATTTAATACAGCATACTTAGTTTTGTAGTATGAAAATGAAATTTCCCTACTCAGATAAAAAAAAAATTACTTGAAAAAGAAAGCATTTTTAATGCTTTTATTTAAGGATAATTAAAGATAAGCATTTAAGTAATAAATTTGATGCTACACCCTGAATAATTATTGAGCCTAATAATTACAGAAATATAACCATGCTAAAAAAAAAATTGTCTTTTTTTTTAATTATTATTATTAATTGAAGGATTTACAATGTAAGGCAGAAGTCTGAATTTTTTTAAACAAAAAATAAAAAGAATAATAACTTCATCACAAGAATATTAAAATTAACATTAAAACTAGATGAAATAGAATTCTTAAAATATCAGGACAATTTTTTAATTAACACTTTACCACCCGTACATCTAAAGCCTTGTTCTCACAACCTGCGGATCTTCAGACGGGCTATGTGCTCCTTTGTTTTAGCCCTCTTGCAGTTTCTTGAGGTCCTTTGATGCTGGGACACTTTTCCCAAAAATTTGCAGGAAAACTTCGGATGCATCTACAGACATCAAAGCCCCCCAAGAAACTGCAAGAGGGGGGGATGCGTCGCCCATCTGAAGGTTCGCAGGTTGTTGGAACTAGCCTTAAACCGGATTCCTTTATTTGGTACAATTAGGGCTTTCATTGGCAGTGATTTTCTAAGATTTTTGGGATGTCATACATTTTCACTTTCATAAAATAAATAAAAAAATAAAATTAAAATAATTAACAATAAACAATTCAAATGTAATAATTTAAAATAAATAAAAATTTGCAGGGCATTTATTGCCACAGGATGCCATACAATTTATGTTTAAATATAAGTATTTTAAGCATTAAATATATACCATATAATTAAGCTTTTAAAGGCACTATTAAACAGACACATACTAGGTCTTCATCTTAACAAGAAAGAAAAAAAATCATATTTAAACAGAAAAATAGCAATATTACTTAGTGTCCAGAACTGCAGCAATAAAAGCACAACTGGATACAAATTTAATGATGCAACAATATTATGATGATATTCATAATAAATATTTATTACTTTATTAATTTTTAATAGAGTCTTATCAACACTTTGAATCTTACCATCATAATATAAAACTCAGATTATTTATCATCAATATAATATCCGACTAATTAAAAATCATTATCTTCATAAAGAACTGTTGCTTAGCAGTATAGCTTCTACAGGCAAAGATCCTCTTCTTTAAAACTTTTTTGAACTGCTTTTGAAAAAATGTTATTATTAAGTCAAAAAAATTACACAAATATCTCATTGATTAGGTAAATTTTTTTACCAGCAGGGTTTTTTTTAGAGCACTGTGGGGGGGGGGGATAAATTACAGTAATATGAATTTTAAGTTCATTTTAAGTGGAAAAAAATTAATACAGAGATCAAATATTATAATTTTTTGAAGCATAGCTATTTTAATTTTTTATTTATCAAAAAGCAATTAACTATCATATGAAGTAACATGCTAGGAACTCATGCCTCTCTTCCTCTATCTCTGTATGGAATTTCAGTAAAAAAAAAAGACTTACAATTAGGTTAATGAATAAGAACATGTTTCAATAAAGCATTCATAAGTCATACAAAATAATAGCAAAAACTACATTTAAATTAATATAAAAAATATTTTTATAAGAGCAATTAAATATACATACTTCAAAACAAAAAAAGAATTTTGTTTAATTTTAAATGAAAATTAAGGAGACAAAAATACTGAAAACTCGAATATAAAATCAGATTACATAGAAAAAGGAAAGGTAAATTTTCAATAAATTATATGAGATACTGTTAAGTATATTTCAATACTACTTTCTCAAATATAATAGTTCATCTTAAGTGATGAATCATACAGGCTTTTGGCTTTCCCCACACAGCAGAAAACTTAATCACTTTAACTTTCGCTGTCTTATATATAACTTCTATGCTGGCAAATACTGCAACCCGAAAAAGCTTCTGAATTAGAAAAATTCATAGCCTTTTTAGGGTGTGATAATGATTCCAATTTTCTACTTCTGTTTTAGACATTCCTCCAAGATCCATATTGCTTTGCTCATAAGATTTTAATGATGAACATGCCTAAAATGTGTCATAGATTATAAAAGAACTCATCTTTGATAACATACACAATACTTCACTAAAATCAAAAAGATGCATTCAAAAGAAAGGAATGTTATAAAATCATGCTATAAAAAGTTAATAAAAATACAGTTTTATAAACGTATTGAATCACCCCGGTTCATTTCAACCTACTATTTATTTTAATAAAGCAATAGCTTTGAAAAGATAAAAGAGAAAGAACAGTATTCAATATCTCACAGAAAATATCCAACATTGCTTCATTTTGTATCATACTGTTCCTCTTCCCTTTTACTCACTAATACTTAGAAAAGACCTTATAACACTCAACACCCATGAAAAGAGCTTCCTATAAATAATTTTGTTTTGGAATGAAAAAACTATATTAATTACAAGTTAGAGAAAAATAAACTTTATTATTTTTGAAGTCAAAAGAAAATCAGATTTCCAAGACTCGATTTCGTTGGAATTTTCTTTGTTTCAATAGCAATGAATTTATATATCCCACACGAGATATCTGAATAAGACTAGTAATAAAATAATTTGTCAAGCACTCTAAGAGGATACAAGCTCAGCAGAGGAGTGTAATTCTCATTATCTGCTGCTACAGAATTGTACTAGTTCATATGTAAAGGTAAAATTTGATACATCTGTGCTGCAGATAAAATTAATCAGTCTCTGAATCAATTTCAATGAATACCATTTAATTCTAATGATTATTTGACATGAATTTCATTTGAATTTTGCATGCTATATCTTTAATCAACTTCATAATTTAATCAACTTCTATATTTCCTTATAAAGAGCATTTCTCCATTCTTTACCATCAAACAATAGAAGAAAAAAACTATCTGAAAGATACATTTCCAAGACAACATTGAAGAAAAATTTTGACTATTATTTTAAAAATTGTTTTCTGGCACTCCAATTAATCTTCAAATCGAGGGTTTAATGTACTTGTAAAATTTTATTTTTATTTTTTATTTGTTCCAGAAGGCAAAAATATGCAACATCATGAAAGTTTTTGTGATCAACAATTTCAAATATGTTTCAAGAACTACCAAATTTACCTACACACTAAACTTCTTAAAAATTCTATATCTAAGCCCAAGATAATATACCAAATCTTTTTGAATATAAGCCTATCTGTATAGAAGCCAAGAATGCACTTTCTTTTAAAAAATTTACTCAAAATTCAAAACCTGTATAGAAGTTAACTTTTTTTTAAATTCTGCAACATTCACGCTTATCACGAGGAGAGCAAACATAATGCCAAATAGAAACAAAACATTTAGAATACTTTTCCCCTAAGTCACAGTAAAATAAAATTCCAGGTTCCAATAATGATAATAACAAAGATAATTATTTTTTTGTCTATGCTTTGATACTTTTCTGTTGTTCAGAGCAAATTTCATCAACATGATATATTTCAGAAAACAAGATTGAAAAATCAATTGGGTCCAATACTGTTCAAATTTTTAACCTTTAACTGCACATTACCCTTTAACAAAGGCAGAAAAAGTTACATGTAATCTATTTAGGAATGTAATCTAACTAAACAAGAATGCAAGTAATCTAACTAAACAAGAATGCAAGTAAGATTTTGTGAAAATTGAGTCCACCAGTTTAATTCTGTAAGTGTTCCTCACCTGGGACATCATGCCACTAGAAAAGAGTGACTAAGCAAGTATTGTAATATAGTATGAAAATGAGAGAACAAGTTACTACTTTATACCTGCAGCGGATTCTGCATGACCTAAGATCCATTACAAAGACCCACAATCATATTAGCAAGATAGATATCTGTATCAAACGCTATGAAACAGAATTTCATGAAAATTAGGAAATGACATAAAGAAATGATGGAAATTTTATGTACCATAGAAATTTCAAAATCCATCACCAGATAGTGTCTGTGACAATTCTCCTGGAATATTCTTCTTAAAAATAGTAATCTAGAACTTGCATAACAGGACAGTGGTATAAAAAATACATAAAAAATAATAAAATGCAATATAATAAATAAATGCACCATAAAATATCATATGAAGTTTTCTTGACAATACAGTCATTAACCCTCATTTCCCTGAAGACCTCCCAAATGACCAGACTTGAATCCTTTAACTTTTGGTTGATGGGATACCTTAAAGATTTGTTATATTGTAATCTCACTGTATTGCTCTCCAACTTTAAAAATAATTTTACATGCCCTGTGCATAAAATTCTCCACTATACACTGCTTTCAACAGTTGAACATGCAAAGTTACACTTCTAAATCATAGCAGACAATGGTGGACATGATATTAAACATGTTCTGTAAATAGGAAGTTGTTACATTTCATGAATTTTTACGTAGTTTATAAAGCTGTAATGCCATCAAGTAGTAGTTTTTTTTTTCCCAGCTAGATAAACTTTCCATCATTTCATTATGTCATTACCTAATTTCCATGAGACTCTACTGCATAGCATTTGATGCAGATGTCTAACAAATATGAATTTTAATTATGGACACCCTATAATTTCTGTATTAAATGAAGACTTAAAAAATCCCTTCATGCCATTTCCAATAAAAAATTAACTACAGTTATATTAATAATGAAAAATAAGTTATGACATACATTAAGTTTAAATTGTAAATACAATGGAATAAAAAAATGAAAAATATTTTTTCAATTCACAGTGAAATTTTACCTTTTAATGTCAGGTGTGCCGAATTCGGCACATACCTCCAGAATCATTTTGCCTCAGTAGCTAAGCGAGTTATTCCACAATAGCTAATTTTGACATTTTCGGCACATTCGTATCTGCCGGCAGCAGTAAGTGTTGCCACCAAGCAGGGAAAGGTAGAACCCCGAGGGCAATCAGAATAAGTCGAAGCAAACCATGTAGAAGATAATCTACTTGCTGTATTTTTCTTTTAGTTTTTAGCTTTCATACAGCAAGTGTATGTGTTTCTAAAATTTATTTTGTATTCTTTTTGGTTTTCCTTAATGTAATATGTAATCGTGACATGTTAAGGTTTCAGATTATTTGAAATTGATGGAAGAATAAGTGTGTGATGAATTCGTCCCTCTCGGCTGTTACAGCAATGTAAGTCAATAAATTGCCTCTGAAACCTGATTTCTAATATTTTATAAATACGCTTCATGATATTGTCATATTTATATAATTGAGAGTGAAGAGTAGTTAAATGGCTAGTTATAAAATTTATACTTGGCAATGTTAGATATAGTATTTGTACCCTATTGGCATTTCAGAAAATGAATCCTGTTAATTTTTATAAGAAAAAGAGGAGGGATGTTGTGCAAAATGTCATTGTATCACCAGAGGATAGTGATGATCCTCATGCTTGTGAGAGATCGAGCGATGAAGATATGGAATCAGAGTCACCTGACGACTCTGAAAGTGCTTCCGATAGTTTTTCTGAAGATGAAACAACACCAGAACTTCACCCTGTCGAGGCTGTGGGCAGAAAGGGAATAAAAAGGCTGCCAGTCTGGAATTTGATTTTTATATTTTGCTGAAATGATAACAGAAATTAGTGCATCCCTTTTAGAATAAATATTTGATTATGATGTGCAACTCTCTCCAAATTTATTTCATTAAGCAATCAAATGTCAGACATTATTATGGATACATTGTTGTTTACTTTTTGGAAAAATATCTGTTTTCCTCCTTGCATATTACTTTTTATGCTGCCAGCCGATATTTGACTGTAATAAAGTTATTGATGATTTACACATTGTGCACTGAAATAAATTATGAAAGGTAAAATTTGACCAAGGATATTTCCATGTTTTGTTAGTATGACTAACTATTGGAAAAAGGCCATTAATAAGGAATTATTTCTTTTTCATCTAAATATCGTGTGATGGATTGCCTACCTTTAGGTGAAGCCTAACTGTTATGGCTATGCCCAATGTACCGAAATTGGCACATAACTCAATTTTTATCAATTTTGACAAAAAAGTTTAACAAATAGGTAGGCCATTTTTTTTTCCCTTAGATAAAAAAAATTGTTGACCATAAAGGGTTAAAAAACCAGTGAAGCTTGGTGCTCTATGCAGCAAAATACTTGTGTTGCAAATAGTTGAAAATAAATTCATTGTCCAGTATAGCATATTGTCTCAACTTTTCCAACCAACACACAGGTAACTTTGTCCCACTCTTAAAAACTTTAACTTCATGCAATAAAATAAGAAATTTTGAACCTTAAAAGACAATTTTTACATAATTCAAGTCTTTCTATAAGATACTTTAATGTATATAAATCCAATTTTTATAATATTCTCTCGGGCTAAAAGGTAATAAATTTGCATTTTATAAAACTTTCAAGAGACGATGTAATAAATTCTAATTTTTATAATATTTTATCTTTTTATTACGGGCCAACTTAGACTATAAGCAAAGTACTTTAATCTTTTCTTTTTTTGGTCAATTATATAAATAAATTATAAATTAATATAAAAAATACATCAATCTCAGTGAAAGTCTTTCATAGACATTCGATTAAAAACTTTGTATTTTGTAAATTCAAAACATCTTTCAACTTTTGGTTTTACAATATTCATAGAAAAAATCTAATTTCAATTATATTACAACAAAAAGCTTATAGCAAAACCCCACTTAGTATTTTTTTTTCTTTTTTTGCTTTAGATCAAGTATTACAACAGGTAAATCCATATTTATGAAAGTAAACGAGAGATTTTCTAAAGACAATGATTTTTTCAGACAATGTTTCTAAATAGAAATTTAAATCATTACGAATTAGATAACACTCATTACATGACTGGTAATGCTCATTACATAACAGTCTCCTTTTTTAATTAGAAGTTTTATTATTAGGCTTACATTTCTTAGTTAATGCATATTCCCTTTAAAATTTGTCCACAAGTTCCAAGTTTTAATGTTTTTGTATATTTTCCAGTTCAAACATTTCTGACTACTTTAAACACTTTTTTCATCATTTCCCATTAAAGCACTCTATACACAATTAAATTATTTTCTACTAAATTGTTATCTTGATTCATTTTTATTGAAATTTTACTTTATGCAGAAACTATGAATAAACAATATTGAAAAATTCAAATGAAAGAACTAATTCTTTAAAAAATTGGAATTGAAGAAAATGATTTGCATTTTCGTGACTACATATTTTAATTTTCTGATTCCAAAAAAGAAAGAAATCGGTATAATTTTATCTTTTACTCTAATCGTTTCTAGATGTTTTTCTAATAATTTCAGAAAACAGTTCAGTTCACCACTATTTTACAGATCATACATAAATCTTATGTTTTATACAGACTCAATTTTCGGAATATCTAAATTCACATAGACTTTTAAAGAAAACTTAATTATTTTATAAGGATTGTTGCATGAGATATATTAATCATTCTTGCCGAAATTGCAAATATAATTCACAAGTACAGGAATGAGAGCCTCACACAGCGTTTTCACTGAAATTCCACTAAATTATCTCACAACATGAGCGCTGAAGAAAAAAATCAAAAACAAAACTATCAAGTAGTTTACACTTTAATTCGAACGAAAAGGAACAATATATTGCGGATCAGTCTAAATTTAAGGCTATTTTTATGTAACAATCATACAAAATATTTGGTTCGAATTACTTACGGCTATATCTTCAAATCCTTCATCAATCATCCGTTTCTTGTTTTGGAAATAAGAATAAAATATATAAGCTGATATTCCAGCAACGGCACAGCCTCCAACAATCATGCATGCTTTCCACTTACTGTCAGCGGCATTTAATAAAACAGACATGACAATTTCGAATTAAACTCAATTCGATTGCCTGGGATAACCGAATAAATCAAAACATACGAAACTATGCTAATAATAATAAAAAAATTAGTAGCCGGCAGTGACGTAATGCAGCGACAAAAGAGAGTGAAAGTGCATAGTTGCTTTTGCTTCCGATAATATTAAAAGAATTTTATGGAAAATAAAAATAATTTACGTGAAACTCGATTTTCTTCAGAACTTCTAAAAATATTTTTTAACTAATAATGCTGATAAAATTAAGAAAACAGAGAGAAAATATTGTTGCATTCATTTCAGTTGATAATTACTCGGTACTCATTTGCTAAAATCAGTATTTTGAAGACCAACGGCCGTATTCACCAAGCGTAATTAAACATCAGTTGATGATTAATGACTACTTAGAGATTAAATCGGTATTCTCCAGACCGAATTAGTCGCCAAATTTCCCCTGTTTTGCCCATTTTTTGATCATATTCTGATCAGCTTTTTTTCCCGACGCATTTGCCAACTTGTCATGATTTCGGGACTGAGAAGTTGGTGATGTTTAGTCTAATAAATAATTTAATATCATTGCTTTCGTGTATTTAAACTGAAATTGATCATTTTTGTTCATTAAAAGAAAAGTATTACTGGCTTTCTGGCGCAGAGGTAGCGCGTCTTCCTCTTGTTCTTGGAGTCCCGAGTTCAAGTCCCGGTTTGGGCATGGCTGTTCTGTGTGCTATCTGTGAGGTGTGTGGATGTGCCCCGCCCCCCTGTAAAAAGGGGTTGTGCAAGTGAATATGGTGACTGTGTAGCTAAGTCGTAAACTTGGCCATAGTTAGCGCTACTTCAAAAACAAGAGACGCTCCTTTCGGCTTAAATCTGCTGCTGTATCAGCGGGGGGCATGTCCAATATGACAAATGCCATAAGTAACAACAACAAAAACAATAAGAAAAGTATTAGAACAAAATGTTGAAGAAAATAAAAACTATGTTTACTACGTTTTGATTTTTTTTTGGGGGGGGGATCTGTTAAACATTCTTGCTTTGATGAGAAATCCAGAAATTATCTGTACATTATTAAATTATATTATGATTTTTTAACGAGTAAAATTGATGCATAAAAATGTTTTCAAGTGTTGCTCAATTTTACAAAATTTTGCTGTTATGTTTAAAATTAATTTAGTTATCTATTAAGAATGTAGAGTTTCATATTTATGAATTATATAAATAACTCGTCATAAATTTCAGAGTTATACATAATCTTTAAAGATTGATATATTTTAGCGCTGGTATTTAAGTATATATGTATGTATTTTATTCTCAAGTGAAACTCCGATTCAAATCCAACCAAGTTTATTTTCTCTCCTCAAGAGTTCTCGTTTGGTATGCTCCCGCAACGCAGCAACTTTTTCTCATACTAACTATCTCTCTCACACAGAAGCTGTACTCTGCACTGCTGGCGAAACGCTAATTCTACGTGACATATACTCGTTTTTGATCACTACATTAGTGCCAATGCGCATGCCCGAACATACCCCCGTCCCCCAGGCTTTGCAATATTACAACATTCAATAATAGTAGTATTAAAATTTCACAAATTTCAGTATAACAATGTTAAAATTTACACAGAACAATTTTAAAACAAACACAATTTGTAAAAATAGAATTGACTAACTATTTACATCTACAGGCAAAACACATATCTTGGTTATTGGCCTTTTGAATTCTCCAGTCTTTGTTTTTATTCTAACTATTCTTGCTTTACCGTCAGAACCATAATAGACCTCAATGACACGTCTTAAAAGCCAGTTGCAAATTGGCGTTAAATCCTCTTTTACAATTACCACAGCTCCTGGTTTTATGTTATCCTTCTCAGCCATCCAATTTGTTCTCTGTTGTAGAGTATTCAAATAATCGGCGCTCCACTTTTTTCAGATTACCTGAATGACTTTTGTTGTTCTCTGCCAACGACTTAATCTGTTGTCATTTAATTTAATCACTACATGTTCAGGAATAGAATTTATTGATCTACCTATAAAGAAATGTGAAGACGTCAATATCTCAAAGTTATCAAAATCATTGGAAATTGGAGTTAAAGGCCTAGAGTTTAAAATACCTTCCACCTGGATAATTACGGTTTCGAACTCCTCATATGTAAATCGTCATCTTCCCAGAGGTCGTTTAAGGTGATGTTTTACTGACTTTATACCCGCCTCCCAAATATTCACCTATGTGGGGAGACATGGATGGTATAAAATTCCATTCAATGTCTTTTTCCGTGAAATATGCAGCTATATTTTGATCAGGAATGTTAAGGGTTTTATAGAATGCTTTTAATTGAGAATTTGCATCCACAAAATTGGTTGCATTATCTGAGAAAATTTTAGAGCATTTTCCGCTCCTAGCCATGAATCTCTTAAAGGTTGCAACTAATGCATGTGAAGTAAAATGTGAGATAATCTCAAGGTGGATGGCACGAGTTACAAAGCATATACCAACACAAACACAAATTTTACTCAAAATATCCTTTCTTTGGTTTTTGTAAGTTACGTAATATGGACCTCCCAAGTCCAGATCAGTTACACTAAATGAAGGAGCCATATTTACTCTTTCATGAGGAAGATTGCCCATAATTTGAGATGGAATTGGTTTACACTTAAAACAAGTTACACAAGTATGAATAGTTTTCCGAGCCAAGTTTCTCCCTCCTAAAGCCCAAAATCTTAATCTTACAGCATTAAGTAGTCTATGTGGACCAACTTATAACAGTTTTCTATGCAAAGTTAAAAAATAAATTTTACTCAATTTAGAATTTTTAGCTAAAATAGCTGAATGTTTTTGGCCATAGGGAAGCCTTCCCTCAACTATCAAGACTCCTCTACCATCCCGAAACATATCTAAAGACTTAAGATTACTTGAAGGGTCTTAATTTAAGCATACTCTGGTCCTGCTTAATAAGTCAAGTTTAAGCATCTTTTACCTCGCTATTATTCAAAGATCACTTCCTTCTCTCCTTCGATTTACAGTTGTAAATAAACCTGTACATATAAGATACAATACGTATTATTTTAAAATAATAATTAGAAATGCCCATAATTTGGTCGAAAAAGTCAAAGTTATTGGAACTCAGCAATGCAGTCTCCAGAGTTCTCTCAGGCATCCTCAGCTCACAATCAGTCATCCCCGCTGGGCTGGCTTCCCAATAAAAGTGGTTGGATAAGTACTCTGTTGAAGAATCTCTGGTCCATACCACCATAGAGAGTTGTCACGAAGCTGCTCAGGAAGTAATCCCCTAGATTTGATGTTCGCAGGATACTGTTCTGAGACAATGTGATGCCACTGGTAGCTAGAACTGAGTTGATGAATCTTGGACACTCGATTAGCCACGAACTTCTTTAATTCTCTTGATTCTCGATGTATCCATGAGATCACAATAGTCGAATCCGAACAAAAATGCGCTGCTGAAATCTGAAGCTTCAAAGCATGATGTACCTTTTTCATCAATTTAGCGGCAAGAACTGCTCCGCAGAACTCAAGTCTTGGAATGGAATGGAATGGAATGGAAATCTGTCTCAGTGGCGACACTCGGTTTTTACTCGTTTCTAGACTCACTTAAACTTCTCCAAAGTCAGATGTAGACTTCAGATAGATCGATGCACCATACGCCTTTTCTGAAGAGTCACTAAATGCATGCAATTCTACGAATTTCGCTGTCTTAACCATAATGCATCTGTCAATAGCGATATTATGCAAGGCTTCTAGAGAGTCGATAAATCGGCGCCATTCCTTTTCTTCCTTTGAAGGAAATTCATCACTCCATCCCAATGAAAGCAACCGCAATCTTTGCATAAATATATTTGCCCAAGTTATAATTGGTCCGAGGAGACCCAAAGGATCAAAGATTCTTGGAATAATAGACAAGACCATTCGTTTGGTGAATGAAGTTGGCCTATGTTGCTCTATTCTAAAAAGAAAAGGTATAATCTGGGATTCCAAATGATTACTAACGATTAAGTCTCATCAGACTCGGAAAAAGAATATTTTTTTCTTAGATTTGAAGTTATCTCAGGTAAGTTTCCACACCACTTGTGAAGATGCATCTTTGCAGTCTTGAATATCTCAATCAGTTTATGCTGCAACTCGGTTACCTCTTCCGCACTTTTTGCTACCGAGAGAATATTCTCCATGTAGCAGCATTCAGCACCACAGGAGTTGCCTAAGGAAAGTTATTAGCTTCGTCCACCGGCAACTGCTTCAAGGTTTTCGTGGACAAACAAAGAGCGCTAACTGTGCCATAGATGGCAGTAGTTAACTCGCAAGTCTTTATTGGTTCTTCTATACCTTTTTCCAAACAATTATCTGCAAACACGTTTGCTCTGGGTGTATGTTTATCATCCGAAAAATTTTCGCTTTGTCCTTTGTAAAATTATGCGTGTGCTTTCAAAAGCGCACCATTAGGGAAAAAAGATCTTCTTGAACCAGGTCGCCATTAAATTAACTAGCATATAGCGATTTTCCACTCGTTGATGGGCTTGAAGCATTGAAAACTGTTCTTAGCTTTGTTGTAGATTTTTCGGGATTGTACAACCCATGGTGTGGCATGTAAAATACAACTTTAAATTCATCCGTCTTGACCTCCCTCATATGGCCTAAATCTTCGTATTCCTGCAAAAACTTCTTATAGAGCCAAAAATATTCTTTCTCTCTACTTAATCGCTTCCACAAAGAGTTTAATCTCTGAATCGCAGTCTGTTTTGATTCACCAAGGTATGAAGGATCTTCTTTCAATGGCATCGCAACCATGTACCTTCCTTCGTCATCTCTGGAATAGGTGTTTTTATAATGCTCTTCACAAATAGCTAATTCACTAGTCTTAATAGAGTCAATTTCTTCATTTTCGATTTCCCAAAACTTTTTAATTGAAAGATCAAGATTATCCTCAATCTGAATAAGTCCACAAAGTTCTTTGCCCTTTCCATCGGAAAGAGGGAACCGGAAACAACAAATCCGAAAACCGTGTTTTGAAGAATAACATTCGAATCTTCCATCCTGAACTGGCCAGGAAGCATTAATTCGTAGAAGGTCTCTGCTCCCAGAAGCAGCTGCACTCGCTCTAAAATATTGAAATTTCTTTCTGCCAATTTCAGATTGTGAATGCCATCCAGATTAAACGCGATCCTCGTTGCTAGAACAAAATCCTCGGTTATTGTTGGTACCAAAAGAAAGTCCAATTCCCTCGAATAACTTCCTTCTTCCTTGCAGATAGATGCAGGCACTCTGGAGTCAATCGGAATTATCAAATTGTTTAACCCTGACACTGCAATATTCGTCTTTACTTTTTTCAGCTCGCACAATTCTTTAGTTAAACAGTTCGACAAACTCCCGCTATCCAGGATGGTCTTCATCGAGAATGATCCACTCTCACTCTTGATGTAGCAAATTGTGGTGCTCAGCAAAACATGGTTTTTTCCGTTTACACTCGTTGCCGTTAATAGGTTATGTGTTTCCGAACTAAGTACGAAGTCCAGCGCCAGTACGTTTAGAGGTTCAAAATCGGAATAGCTTGCTTCTTGGTTTCGTGATCTCTAAGCGAAGTGAATCGTTTTATGATGTTTCTTTCGGCACTCTGAACAAACGAGCCTTGATTTACAGTCCTGCGCTTTTTGCGATGAAGCCAGACAATTAAAACAAAGGTTATTGGCTTTAAATAGATCAATTCACTTATTTACAGGAAGTTTTAAGTACGTTGCACTCTTATACAATGGATCTGATTCTGAGTAACAGACGCACTTTAAATCTTCAACTTCACTTAAAAATACTTTTGACGGGTTTTTCAATGGATTGCTTCGAGGGAAGACATTCGGTTTCCTGCGCGCTCTGAAATATGTGAAGCCACCTCCTTTTTAAGCGTATTGAAAATCTTGTTTGACACAATGAGATTGTTTAATCCATCGAAATCCGAGACTTTCCTTAATTGCCAATTTGTTATTAAGCGAGAAGTATACTGAGTATACGTGTTGTTTGGATGACGCGCAGCTTTCCTAAACTGCTCCAGGAATTGGTATGCACTTGGTTCGAATTATCTTAGAATGAATTATTTTAGCTTTTCATAATTATTAAGCTCGTCATCCTTAACATATGTTAACACATTTGACGCTCTTTCCCCCAAAAAATTCAACAAAATTTCGGACTTGTGTTTCTCAGGTGCATTTTTTGATGCAAAGGCTCTTTCCAACGAAGCAAAAAAGAATGCCCTGCCTTCAGGTCTACTTGGTTCTTTCACAGTTCAAATTCGAATGCTCTTTACCAATGAATCTAGAGAGTCAGAACCCTCGTTTACTTTCTCCTTTTCTGCTTTGACTTCAGCTTGCCGTAAACGTGTAATTTCAAGTTTGAGTTCTTTCAAGTTGAGTTCCTTTCTTACTATCTTCCTCCGCTTTCTTACTATTTTCATCTGCTTTCTTACGTTTTTCAATAGTAAACTGAATAAATCCTTTCACAAAATCATTATCTTTTTTAAAAGTTTTAGTTTCTTTAATAATGCTAAATAACTCAGCAACGGTTACCTTTTCCTCAATAGTTTCACCAAGTTCAATGGCTACGTTGCGAAGATCTTCCTTTTGACAGTTCTAAAATCTTTTCTCAAAATTAATTCAATTGCTCAATTTATAAGGATAACACATAAAGACCAGTACTCACGTCACTTAAAAAAATCAGTACTTATAAAGACCAGTACTCACGTTATAGTTCATGCCTCCGGCTGTCGACAGACCACAATGTTTGCGCTGGTAAAGTACATGTGTTTAATTCTCAAGTGAAACTCCGATTCAAATCCAATCAAGTTTATTTTTTCTTCTCAAGAGGCTCGTTTGGTATGCTCGTGCAAAGCAGCAACTTTTTCTCACTCTCACTCTCTCTCTCTTTCTGAAGCTGTACTCTGCACTGCTAGCGAAAAGCCAATTCCAAATGACTTATACTCATTTTTGATCACTACACTAGTGCCAATACGCATGCCCGAACAATATACATGGAATGTTAGCATAGTATATAAAAGCAAATCACTAATTTCTAGATATAAACAAAATATGAAGTTTATTTATTCCAAACTTTTAAAAATATTATTTTGTAGTACTGCACTCTTCAGCTATAAAATTTATCAAATATTTATATTGCTTTCAGTATAATTATTAGTTTATCACTAACAAGTTTTGTTAGTTTCCATTATTTTGTAAGCTAAATATGAATTTCTCTGGTGATGGGTATACAGGATTTGATACGAAATTACCATAAGTTAAAGTTGGTTCATTTCAGTTTTTTATTAAATGGACTGTAACCTTATTTAAAGTTAAACGATACTTCGAATTTCAACTTTTATTTCATCGAAGTTCTACCAACCTCTCAACGATTCAAAATGAAACAGATCATTGTTTTCAATAATTGATCTCATGTCGGCAGGATTACAATAAATACAATTGCTGAAGCCAAGTCAGTTCATGGTTGCAATATTTTATACTCTGTTCCACTCGAACTAGGCAGTACTGTAAAAGGTAGAAAATGGGATGCTGCGCTTTGGGAAGAGTTCCACATCAATTTTGACTTTAAAATAATGAAAATGCACAGAAATTTATCAAATAAAATCCTAAATTACAGAAATCGTTTTTTATTAGCATATATTTAAAATTATTCTCAAATTAGAAGAGCTTACCTGTTAAGCATTTTGTAAATAAAGTGGGCGAATAAAACCAAAAGATTGGCATAATGGATTCACTTTGGCTAGAACCGGTCTTCTAGGTCATATACTTGGCACGCTTTTCTTGTACGTCCCCACCAATTTGGTTTCATTTAGTTCGCAATTTTTATCATTACTTGCACCTTTTTTTATTCTCGCTTTTTTACCAGTTTATATTTTTGATACTTTTAAACACACTTGTAATTATTAGATTGTTGCTGTTTAGATTGTTGAATGTTTATTCTAGTCGCTTTTTTCTTTTCACTTCTAAAATGTCTGAAAAACTATTACCATCGATTACGCTGTATACACCTTCAGGATCTTTTGAAAAACGATGAAACGAAATGAAATAACTGGAATGATTCATTAAAATAATATATCAATAATATTGAACTAATAAAAAAAGAATCAATTGTCTGATTTAAAATGATAATAATGCTAATATATATCTACTATTTGGCGAAAAATTTGAGAGCAAGTTTCTCCAGTGATCTGCATTTCTAGTAACTTTGTACTTAAAGGCAACCGAGTTCCCCCCGAAAATGACTGCAATTCGGCCTGCGTAGAATATACTGTACTTCCAAGTTAGGGTGGAACAGAGTATAATAAAGAGCACCAACGAAGCGGTAACATTCCACCCAGCGTTGCGAGTTTATGCAACACAAGTTACAATTCAAGATCCAAAGTTATAATCAATAATATACAAAAAAATATTTTTTTCGAATTCTAATATGAAATATGTATTAAAAAATACATAGAAATATAAATAAGTATGAACCGTAAATGTACAATTACATAGGTAAAATTAGAAAATAAGCACTTGAATATATACAGAACATCATGCAGCTTTCTATGTACAGATTAGAAAATCAAGTTTGAATGGGTAGAAGACAAATTTTAGAGATTGGCCTTTTAAAATGACCATTTTTAGTTTTGACAATTGCAACACGAACTTTGCTGTTCTGGCCAGGAATAAATTAACTTATTCTATCAAGACACCATTTAAAAGGTGGAAGGTTATCCCCCTTTGGGGATAATATTATTTTTTGCAAAACACCGTTTTTTTCGGTCTTGCAAATTATTTAGATAGTCAGTCGACCGTCGGTTCCAGATTTGTTCAATCATTTTTGTTATACTCTGCCAATGGGTTAGTTTACTGTCTAGTTAATTTATTACCGAAGTCTCTGGGCTAGAATTTATCAACCTGCCTATTGAAAAAGGGCCTGGAGTTAATGGTTCTGAATCCAAAGCATCATAAGATATAGGTGAAAGAGGTCATGAGTTTAGAATGTCTTCTTCTTGAGTAACAACAATTAAAAATTCCTCATAAAATAATTCTGCATTAGCTAGAGTTATTTTTAGATGATGTTTGAAGGATTTAACCACAGACTCCCAGTCCTCCGAAATCAGGGGTTCGAGAGGAAGAAATTTCCAGGAGATATTTTCCATTGCCAAAAACAGGATAAATTTTCATTAGGGAAAATTAACAAGTGAGACAAATATTTTCAATTCTTTGTTGGCTCCTATAAAGGTTTTACTGTTATCACTAAATAAGATTGAGCATTTTCCACTATGGGAGAAGAATCTTTCCAAACAAGCAATTAATGCTTGTGACGTCAGGCCAAAAATTATCTCAACATGTAGTAACTAAGTAAAAGCTTTAGTAACTAAGCAAACGAAAGTAGTTACATACACCTTATGTAAATTTCCCTGTTTTGGTTTTCGTACCTTATGAAAAATGAACCGCCAAAGTCTACACCTGTATTATAAAATAAAGGGTTGCGATTTACTCGCTCTGGAGGTAAATTCCCCGTTAATTGGTCTACCTGAGTAGGTTTGCATCTAAAGCAAGTTATACATTTGTTCACAACCTTTCGAGTGATATTTTTGCCTCCAAGGGGCCAAACTTCTTGCCGAAAAAAAAATGTAATAATGATTGAGGTCCTGCATTAAAGTTTTTTAAGTGATAATACTGGAAAATAAAAGTTGTAATTTTGTGCTTTTTTTACATTATTATATTTACGATTATAACTAATATCTGCATAATCCAATCTACCTGCTACTCTTAACAAATTGTCTGCATCTAAAAAAGCCTTTAAGTGACTTATAGGATTCTTCTTCAAAGTTTCTACATTTTTTTAGGATCTTTGTCTTTTTATAAAATGCACTTACCTGAATAATCTCTATTAATTTCCTTTTTTCTCTCTGCAATTCTCTCTTTGGGATTGGACCGATTATTTTCGTTTTATTCTTGGCATTGAATAAAAACCTGCAAAGAAAACTAAATACTGAAATTAATTTTGAATAATCATTACTTATGGCTAAAAAGTCCTCAAGAAAGGAAGTATTGTTCACAGAAGATGAATTAATGTTTGATTGTAATTCAGTTCAGTCAGATATTGTTCATTTGAAAGTACAGATTCATCAACACTGGAAAAAATTTTAAAGTCCGATAACAGTCAGTACCGCACCACCATAAGTCGTTGCTTAAGAGATCATGAGGGTTCAAACCTCTAGATATTATATTTGCAGGATTAAGTTGGGAAGCAATATTTTTCCACTGGAAATTTTCTGTTTGAGTTTGTATCTGATACTCGAATAGCAACAAAAGTTTTTAGTTTATATGGAGGTGCCTTAATCCAGGCAAGTGCTATTGTGGGATGTATGTAACAGATTGTTTTACTAATTAGCATCGAAAGTGAAAGATAAATTCTTTCTACCAACTGCGAGAGAAGGAGACAGGCTGACAACTCCAAGCGAAGAATCAAAATTACTTTAAGGGGTGCGGGGCAACCTTTGATTTACTGGAAATAAGTTTATTGACAGCTCTTCCATCTTCCCTTATAGACTTCATATAAACTACCGATCTGAAAGCAACTTCATAAGCATCGGCATAACCTATTAAAACAGTTATTTCATAAGCTTCGGTCAAAATATATCTAGGAATTTTAAGATTTTCTTTGACTTTCAAGAAGGTAACAAACTGTACCCATTCTGTCTTATTTGACTGAGGGAGAGTATCTTCCCAGTTCAATTGTTACATCCATAATTTTTGCATAAAAATTTTGACATTTGTGATAACATGACCTACGGGGACTAATAGATCATACAAACGAGCGATAACTGATAGCATAACTCTTTTATTGCAGAAAGGCTTAGTCTTTAAGTTTACATTAAAAAGAAAATAGTTTTTTTAGGTTGCCAATTTAAACCCAAAGCTTTTACACCGAAGAATATCGATCAATGAGAAAATATTGTTGATTAGTTTCCTCAGGGCTACTATGTATGAGTTCAGATGAATTTGAAATCCATTTATCAAGCTCCATGCCACAAGTTTGCAGCATTTGTATTAACTGACTTTGTAATCCCTGGGCTGCTTCTAAAGCATCAGCACCCGAGACAAAATCATCCATATACGCATTTGTTTGTGTAACTTGCGAAGCTAATGGAAATTTTTTTGCTTAATACAAAGCGAGTTGCTTCACACAGCGAATGGCCAAGAATGGGGTCGATTTTGTGCCGTAAGTGACAGTGTAAGACTATGAGTAGTTGGAAATTCATTCACATTATATTTTCATAATATTTTTAGCAGATTTCTTTGTGATTCATCAATTAATATTTGACGGTACATCTTCTTAATATCTGCCATAAATGCGAATTTATAAGTCCTAAATCTAGTCATTATTTCAAAAATATTTTCTTTTACTTCACCAGCAAAAAGCAAATCGTTTAAACTTTGTCCCAATGTACTAGAGGCACTCGCATTAAATACAACTCTTCATTTTGTGGTTGAGTTTTCAAGTTTACAACTCAACGATGCGGGAAATAATACTATCCTTCACAATGGTCATTATTCTCCTTATCCATACGACCCAAACTTTCATATTCTGCAATAAACTTTTTATATAAATTTTGCATCATGGGATTCTTATGTAATCGCTTAACTGTTTGGTTAAGTCTAACATTGGCTAAGGCGGTAAAGGTTCGTATAGTATGTCCCTTGCCGCGCCAAGGATGCCAAGTCGCCAATAAAGATGGCGGACAAAGTAAACAAACTCTTCTATGGAACAGTTACGGTTACGACTTTTCGCAATATAAATGATTTTTTTTTACTGATAAGCATTGTCTTTTTATTATTTTTTTCAGACCCGGTGCCTTCAACAGATGCCGGAGGCATCTGTTGAAGGCACCGGGCAGAATTTATTAATTTAAAAAACAATCCTACGGCTTCGCTAGGCCCGGGAGCGGGAAACTAGTAGCTTCGCTAACACATTGAACATTAGGAATGTGCGGATAACATGAACAGTAAATAATAAATAATTGAGAAAGACAAAGATGCAAAAAGAATGGATTTAATAGGAAATTTTAAAGAACGAGAAATGCGAATAATTCTATAGCAGACGGTTTTTAAAGAAAGAAAGCAGACGACTTCTTAAGGCCCTATCACACGGCAAAATATCGTCGGCACTTTCGCCAACAAACGACGACGAAAGTGACGTCACTTCAGGATTTGCTGTCTGGTAAACCTAAAAACTTAGGTTTACGTTATAGTGCATTTATCGCTCTTTATTCGTTTCTTCTACTTAGTGAATATCGGCAGTTTTCTTATTTCATAATTCGTGGGATTCTAGTCAAGACGGTGCTTAAATTTATAATTAAATCCTGCATAATTTCTTAAAGTGATCCGATTAGCTTTCAATGAATATAAAAGCCCATGGTAGCAATAATAGTTGTAATTTTTTTAAAAAACTCAAACTATCTTGGAATTTGTAGATATGTAAATTACGAAGCCAATGCAATAAAATTCCATTGCTTTAATAAATTGCAATTATATTGATGCATTATTGAATTTATTGGAATTGAATCACTTTTGCTTCTAATTTAATTTTTTGAGTGCTTAATACAATGAATATAATAAGGATTGTAAAATGAGACAAGTTGCACATTTATCGAATTTAAAAATACTTTTCTAGCCATTTTTTCTTTTGAATGTCTTTTTCATTTCTAATAGTATCAATCTTATTGTCAGTTATTGTAAATATTTATCGTACCATTCAACTAATTGTAATGTTTTCATCAAAATCAATAACAATGAAATGTGAAAAATAATAAAACTTTTTAATTATTCTTATTAACAGTTTTGTAATTATTTTTGTAGTAATAATGACTAGTTAGTAGTAGTTTTTGTAGTAATAATGGCAATTGTTTCTAATTTATCAAAATTAGTAACAATAAATTCTGTAAAATAATGAAACTTTTTAATTTTTCTTAGTAACAGTTTTGTAATTATTTTTGTAGCAATAATGACAAGAAAAAAAATGCTGATTTTGTGTTTGTATTTTATAAATTACTATAAATTTAACTAATCAATGTTAAATTTAAAACAAAAATATATTGAAAAGAAAAATGATTTGTGGTTGTGCATTCAATTAAGCTTAAAAGGTGCATACCATCATCGATAGTGCTGAAATTTTAAAATCATTTTTAAGTACCTTAAAAGTGCTTATTTTTCTAGAAAAGAGCAAATAAAACAAAAGTTGATAAATAAAACAGAAGAGGGGGGCCAATACATTTAAAATAAAATTAAATAACTTTTGAAATCAAATGATTTTTGTCTATATGAAAACTGATATTTGTTGGATCCATCTCGACAAATTTTAGGTTTTGTGTACATAAAAATAAAAACTACTGTGTCTAGATGTGCAGTGCAAATAATTAAAGTTAGGAATTTGAAATATGGCAAGAAATTGATTCTAGGACATAAAATATTTACTAAGAACATATTTTTTTGGATTTTAATTAAAAATAAAAACAATATTTAAAAACATTACCACCATATCATTGATTAAGAAGTATTTTTTACTCTTTTAAATTTGATTGAATGTTTATTCCCTCCTATTTATTTTTTTAAATTAATTTTTGAGAAAGTATATTTAACTCAATTTGTATTTATCATTCTTTTAATTAATTTTTATTTTCCCAAAGAAGTTCAAAATTATAAAACAATTAATTGAATAGGATTCTTCATTTGATAAATTCTAAGGCATTACACTATTTAGACTCGCTCATTTCTAAAATTGCTCTTTAAAAAAATTTGTTAAATGTTTTGTTTTCATTTTATTTGCAACTACAGAGCTTGTTTTTTTAAAAAAAATCTTTGTGGATTTATTACCAGTATTTGTGATAAATAGGAATCATTAAATAATTTTCATTCAATAATAATAATCAAAAAATAATTTTCCAAAATATGTTATTGCATTTTCCTTAGTTTTTTTCAAAGCTAAAGTATTAAAACTTCATTTATCTTTACACGGATATTAAAAAACAGGTTTGTCGTAAAATTTCAAATTGCCAAGGATTTAAATAAAATAATAACCTCCACATTACATCAGGAATGAGAAGAAATAAAACACTGGTTTTTTAATCTGACCATTTCCAAGTGTGTGGTTATTCTATGCATCTTTCTCAATGCAAATGTAGCATCAGAAATATCATTCTAAATTAACTGTTAGTTTGTTAAATTTAAAAGAAAAAAATATGGAAAAAGAAGCCTGCATTTTACTGTCTATCATACAAAAGGTGATTTCGTTTTTTGCTAATGATAAAAGTATGATCATTTTTATATTTTTGTCAAAACCAAATAGTATGTTTTATATTTCTGCAACATTGTAGGAACATCTAAGTATTAAAATTTAAAATCACTATTATATTTTTAACTCTAACATTGAGTTAAAAATTTTTAATTATATAGAAGCTGTTAACAAACTATTTAAGGAATTACTATAATCAAAAGATTATATTATTATTTGAATAAATAAAGACTGAATATGGTCAAATATATTTCACATAAAGAAAACAATTCACATCAGAATTAATATATTTTTTTTATTTACTTAAAAATATCCTGTTGAATATCTGAAAATTCCATCACAATTTCACAATCCTTCTAGATAACTATACCCCATACGGTAGTGCCAGTTTTTTTAAAGTGGGGGCAATAAGTTGTTCCACAGAATGGAGAAAAGATACCGTAGTTTTACTTCGCTTTTTGCATTCTGTCGTAACTATTTTTAGTATTTAGCAATATGTAACATTAAATGCACGCTTTTTCAATATTATTGTAGCGCCAACCGATCCCTTTCTTGGCACACTACGTCACAGAAAAGTTTCACATGATTGGTTGAATTTCGTTTGTAAACAATATTTCCCTTACTATCGTGGACATTTTCAAGCAGGTTAGAAAAAGTTGACGATGACGGAAAACTTGCTTGACCGGTTACCAGAGGGCACAAATCGACAACTATCGACGAAAGTTTCGCCGTGTGATAGGGCCTTTAAAGAAATAAATCAGACGATTTTGTGAAATCGCATACTGACAATTAAAATGAGTAAAGGAATAAATATTTTATATTCGAATTAAAAATATAATTGAAACTTCTTATTTACTATACAAAAAAATTATAATACAGATCAAAAATAAGATATTTAATTGATATTATTTTATTGTTTTTAATTTAACAGTTTTCATAACAGAGTTGAAGCTCATGTGCAACTCAACCATTGTAGGAAGAAGTAAACAAAACATCATTAGGGTTACTACAAGAGCTATGTGTTGGGTTACCATATTGGCGACAAACTCGGGGGCACACTAATGATCATTTTAACCGCTAAGGCTTTACACTCACCCAACAAACCTTTTATCTGAATTTTAACTACGAATCAACCATCCTCATTTCTAGTGTGGGTTTCTTTAAAATGCGTGTCGCAAATCTTTTCTTCACTACTAAGAACAGTATTTTCTTCACTAATATTTTCCACTAACTATAATTTTTCGATTACTTTTTCTATATTCTCATTTTGAGAAACTAAATTACATAAATTAGTACATGGCTCCCGATTGTTTGTATTTACATAGCCACCAGCGACATAACCAAATACAGTATTTTGAAATATTATCGAATTTAGAGATGAGCGCTTTTGTTCACCCTTAACAATTTCAAAGAAAATCCCCAAGCATAACCTTTGGAGTTTCTAAGTTCTCTAAATTAACATTTGTTGCCGGAACTATATCCGTAATTTTATCTCTTACAAAAAAGGTTTGTGACAAAAGGAAAGAACCATTACAATTAGCTCTATTAACAATAACCTCATATTCAATCGAAGTATAAATTCCCCCTAATCCAGAAACCGGTGTATTTTTTTTTCGTAAAATGGCGTAGAAGAATCACTCTAGCTCTTGAAAAGTGGCCATAAATATTCTGAATAAGTACTAATGCAGTTGGAAATAGACGCTTTAATTTTTAATAAGCAAGCAGGCAGAGGAAGTATGCTGTGAATCAGGCAAACTCTGTTGGAGATAAATCAGTTTTCGGCTCCGAAGAAGTTGTTTCGTAATGAGGAATATTTTTTCCTCTGATCGAGGATTCGCTATGTCTATGCAAGAGATAATTATGCTTACAATTACAAATGTTACACAAATACTTAGTATGGCTACAAAAAGCTACTTAGTGCTCTGGGTTTAAGCACAACACACAGAGGTTGAATTTTTCAACCGTATTAAAACGTTCCACGGCATTTAAATCTAGAAAACTACTTCATTTATATATAGGATAAATTGCTTGTAAATGACAAACAGGACACTTGGATAAAGTGTCTCTAAAGTACGATGTTTAGAACTTTGGGAAATAAATTTCGAATTTGGTAGTTGAACGATATTACTTTGCAAATTTTCTAAAATTTAACATCTTTTTTCATTAAATGTTATAAAGGTATTCCAATTAGTTAACTCATTTGACGCCAAAATAATTTCAAATTGTTTACGGCATTCTTTATCAATTTTCTGAATAACAATTCTGAACAACATAGCTTCACTTAGTTTATTCAAATCTAAATCCAATAATTTTAAAGCTCTTAAATGTTTATGCAATTGATCAATTAATGATCTTAATTCTTTGACATTTTCATTGTGTAACTTTTCAATCGAAAATATTTCATTATTGTGAGTATTAACAATTAATTTTTTATTAACAAATCTATTTTCCAAAACTTTCAATAAGGAATGAAATGTGTCATCATTCGATATCATTCGAGCCGCACTTCTAATTAAACATGACTGTAAATAATAAAGCTATTGCGACTCCGAAAGTTGTTTGTCACAAGAAATTAACGAGAAAAAAAAATGGAGCTTTAAAAAGGTTCCATTCCTCAAAATTACCCGAAAATTTTGGTAATAGGATTTCTGGCTGCTCGATATTAACATCATTAGATTTATTAATTTTCTCATTGCTATTTTCAATATTTTTATGCTTGCAATTATTCAAGAGTTTTTTAAAGCTTACCTCCAATTTTAGGATCTCCGAGGCGATATTCGCGAAACTATTTTCAAATTTCAAAAAAATCTTCTGTTTTCGCAACTTTGTAGTGTTCTTATCTTGAAAGTTTAAACTGTTGATTTAATTTACGCATTTTATCTATTTTGATTTCAATTTCTTCCATTTCAACATCTTCAAACTGTTGATCCTTCATTGACGTTAATAGTCTAGTTATCTGCGCCTTAATTCCACTACATGTCCTATTTAACGAAGTAATTTCTTTCTCCATTATTATTTACTATTGAAATAGAAACTTAATTAAAATTCAATCTCCGCGAGGGGACCAAATTTTATGGTACGAAATTATTATAAGTTTAAGACGGTTCATTTTAGTTTTCATTAAGTGGACTGTAACGACATTTAAATTTAAACGATAATTTGAATTCCAACTTTTATTTGATCGCGGTTCAACCGACTTCGCAACAATTCAAAACGAAAGAGCTCTGTGCTTTCAATAACTAATCCCATGTCAGCAGGGTTACAATAAATATAATCGCTAAAGCCAAGTTAGCGCATGGTTGCAATATTTTAACAAAGAGCGCCAACGAAGCAGCAACAGGATTGATTTTTGAACTATGCAAACTTTCCTGTTTGGTCAGTTTCCATGGCTTGCTTTAATTATAATACCAATAATTATAAATTTTTATAACCATTCCAAAATATTTTAATATGTATTAGGGTAGGGAAATTTAGTAAAAACTAAATTTTATGTGATAGTAATATGCATAAACATTTTAATCCACATGTTGCGAACGGAGAGAGGAAAAACCGTCCGAGAGGCGGCGCTGTTTTGAAATGACGTAACTATGTAACTATGTATGTGTAAAGTTTCTGTTCTTGTTTCAATCAGTTAGATTCTGTTTTTAGTCAGTGTAACATGTAGTTGAATATTTCACGGTTTCTGAAGTTGATTAAAAGTGTGTGTTATGAAACAAATTGGACTTATTTTTTTCGAACCCAATACACCCGGCATCGGGTAGATGCACCCTGCATATCACGAATGAATTTATTCTGGTTATGATTTAACATAAATTATTGGTACCCTCGGCGGGACCGGGTGTATTGGATTTTAACGGAAAGCTGTTTGGAGCTTTAAAGTAAATATTTTTGAACTGATTTGAAACCGTTGAATTTTTCGTAATGGATCTGAAGACGTTAAAATTTAAAAAAAAAGGGCTCAGAATGGCGTTTACGCTCTGTGCTAACAAAGTTGAAGCCGAATTGGAAGAAACGAGTGAATCAGTTTCGCTTTCGGTTATGAAGATGCAGCTTGCGGATAAATTCCAGCGCCTTGATGTATCTCAAACTGAAATATTTGAACTCTTATTAGTGCAAGAAGATGGCGAAAGCCTATTTGCGAAAGATTTAGAAGAATCTGATGTATACAGAGATCGATATTTGGAACTTTGTACACGAATTGAAGCACAGCTGCAACCTGTTCCTGAACCCGTATTATGTGAACCAGCACGAAAATTTAAATTACCAACAATTGAATTGAAGAAATTTAATGGAGAACCAAAAGAATTTCTGTCTTTCTGGAGTCAATTCAAGAAAATTCACGAAGATAACTCCATTGCTGATGAAGACAAATTTCAGTATCTTCTACAGTCAGTAGAAACCAATTCGAAAGCAGAACGATTGGTTCTCAGTTTTCCAGCCACTGCTGTGAACTATCCGAAAGTAATAGAACAATTGAGGGAACGCTTTGGGCGTGATGATCTACTGGTTCAAGTTTATGTGCGAGATATGTTATATCTCGTTATGAAAAATGCCGTTAAAGGACGAGTCAAGGCCGACTTAACGTCGCTGTATGATGAACTCGAGGGAAAATTAAGGGCCTTAGAAAGCCTGGGAAGAACTCAGGAGAAATACGGAGACTTTTTAATCCCATTAGTAGAAAGTTGCCTTCCCGAAGAGGTGTTGATCGCGTGGGAGCGAAGCAGAAACCAAGAGCTACCGGACACCAAAAGCTGTCGTTCCTTGGAACATTTAATGACTTTCCTACGCAAAGAGGTGCAAGGCGAAGAAATGGTGTCGCTTGCACGAAGTGGATTCATTTCAAAAGAACCCCACTATAATTTAAAAAAGGATACTTCTCTTGTTAAGGTAAATCGCGATCTTGCTACTGCCTCTGCCCTTGTAAGCCTGGATTCTGGTAAGCGTTTTCTTAATTGTATCTTTTGCGATAAAAGCCATCCTAGTGAAAAATGCTTTGCTGCTAGGAAAATGTCACTGGATGAGAAACGGAAAGTTTTAATTAAAAAGGGTGCATGTTTTTCTTGTTTAAAAAAAGGTAGTCATTTAAGTAAATTCTGTAAATTTAATCTTAAGTTAAGTTGTTCTTTGTGCAATAATAATTCTCATTTTGAAATAATGTGTCCAAAACAAGAAAAAGAAATTCTCTCTAATTGCTGCAGAAGCGAACGTGTGTTTTTACAAACACTTTGCGTGGTTATTCGATGCCAAGGTCATGAGAAAAGAATTCGTGCGTTATTAGACTCCGCGAGCCAAAGTAGTTACATCAGCGAAAAGCTAATAAATCTGTTTAATTTAACTCCTCTTAGAAGAGAAACAGTGATTCATGCGCTGTTTGGGGGGAAGGAAACGGAACCGAAAGAACATAGAGTGTTTTCTATTGAAGTGAGCGATCTAAATAAGACTTATTCTTGTGGTTTTGAAGTTCTTTCAGAAAAAAAGATATGTGGATTAATTCCTAAAATTATTGATAAGAAAGTTTTGACTGATTTAAGAGAAAGAAAAATAACTTTGTCAGATTCTTTTTGTGAGGAAGCGGAAATCGATCTTTTAATTGGGGCTGATGTAATGGGAAAATTATTAACAGAAAATATTGCAGAATTGGACTCCGGATTGACAGCCGTGGAAAGTAAGCTGGGTTGGACGGTAATAGGAAAACAGAATTTTCGTGGAAGGAATAATTTAACGACAACTGTGTCTATGCATGTCGGGAGAATTCCTTTGAATGAATTATGGGAACTTGAGGCTTTGGGGATATCTGATCCTACTGAAACAGATAAAGATGAAAATGATTTATCTGACTATAAGGAAAAAATAAAAATTCTTCCCAATGGAAGATTCGAAGTTGAGCTTCCGTGGAGAATTGAATCAAAGAATTTACATGATAACATGGAACTAACTTGGTAGAGACATGAAAGAATGATTAATAAATTGAAGAGTGGTAATTTTTTCGATGATTACAAGCAGGTATTCATAGAATGGGAAAAAATGGGTGTAATTGAAAGAGTACCTATAAACGAATTGAGTAATAACTGTCATTATTTACCGCATAGGCCAGTTATAAAATTAAATAGCGAAACAACGAAGGTTCGGCCGGTATTTGACGCTTCTGCCTCTCAGAGGGGGAAATTCTCATTAAATGAATGTTTGTATAAAGGAATTAATTTACTGGAAATGATACCCGATATTCTTGATCGTTTTAGAATTTTTCCTATCGGTATAAGTGCTGATATTGAAAAGGCATTTTTGATGTTGTCTGTTGCCCCTAAAGATAGAGATTTTTTGAGATTCTTTTTTTCGGACTCGGAAGGGCAAGAAATTTATAGACATTGTCGTGTGGTGTTTGGGGTTTGTTCAAGCCCTTATCTACTAAATGTATCTTTAATGCATCTTTTAGAGAATTGCCCTCCTGAATGTAATGAAATTGCTCAAAAATTGAAAATGTCATTCTATGTTGATAATTTAGTATCTGGAGTTTTTAGTGTTAATGAATTAGAGCAATTTATTGAACAGGCAAAAAATATTATGTCTAATGGTTGTTTTAATTTGCGTGGGTTTGAGAGCAATGTTGCTGGTGACAATGTTGACAAACATTCCGGCACTACTTCCGTTTTAGGAATAGTGTGGGACTTGGATAATGATACTTTGAGTTGTTGTATAGATTTAGAACCGGTTACATGTGAATTGAAAATAACAAAAAGAGTAATTCTGTCTAGGGTACAGGGAATTTTTGATCCTATTGGATTGTTAGCTCCGACAGCATTGCTCCCGAAACTGCTATTACAAAATTTGTGGAAGATGAAAGTGTCTTGGGACTCTGAATTACCTCCTAATATTATAAATGAATTTTTGAAATGGTCTAGAGAAATTTCTGTATTGAAAGATGTTACTTTGCCTCGTTACATGTTTATAAATCCGTCTTCTGAACTGCATATTTTTGTAGATGCTTGTAAAGGGGCATACGCTGCATGTGTCTTTGTCAGATCAATAATTGATGATGAAGTAAAGATCGTTCTCATTAGAGCGAAATCTAGGGTTACTCCTCTCAAAACTATTAGTATTCCACGTTTAGAGTTGATGGCATGTAACATTGGTGCTAGACTTCTAAATTCTATTATTAAAGCTCTTGATTTTGTGGAACTTAAAGTCACATTTTGGTCTGATTCCACTACAGCTCTTTGGTGGATAAAGGAGTCAGGAAATTGGTCAGTTTTTGTGACCAACAGAGTTAAAGAAATACGAAATCTGACCAAAATTGAATCGTGGAAACATATTCCTGGAAATAGGAATATTGCAGATCTATTATCACGTGGATGTTCCCCTCAAAAAATGCTTAATTCTAGATGGTGGGAGGGACCTCCTTGGCTAAAAGAAAATCCGGAGAATTGGCCGACTGGCGAAATTTGCGGTCAACCTGCCGATGTAGACTTAGAGAGGAGAAAGACTAAAGTAGTGAATGTTGATCTGACGGGGAACACAACCCTGTGGCTTTTAGATAATGTTTCTAGTTATGACAGAATGATAAAAGTGTTTGCTTGGATTTTAAGATTTGTAAATAATAGCCGAAAATCTTGTGTTAAATGTACAGATGTTGAATTTACTTTATCTGAAATTGTAAATTCAGAAAAATGTCTGATTAGAGTAACTCAGCAGTGTTTTTTGCCTGAGCCAAGGTTTTTGAAATTTGTTACCTTCAAAGATGAGGATGATATTTTAAGAGTGCAAACTAAGATAACTAACCGAGCTGATGAGAAGCATTTTTTGTATCCTATACTATTACCAGATAAATGTCAATTTACTAGATCATTGATCCGTTCTGTACATGTAAAAAATAATCATGCTGGAATTCAGATGATGCAAACTCTAATCAGAGAAGATTTTTGGATAATTAAGGCTAGGAAAAATATTAAAAATGTTCTTTATAATTGTGTAATATGTAAGCGGTTTAAAGCTAGAGCCATGAAAAGTGAACCAACACCTTTACCACCAGACCGAGTATCAGATTGTGTCGCTTTTGAAATTGTGGGAGTTGATTTGGCAGGGCCTTTAATTCTAAAAACAGGGGAGAAGGTGTGGATTGCACTATTTACGTGTGCAGTCTTTCGCGCTATACATCTTGAATTGGTTAATTCCTTAACTACAGATGCCTTTTGGCTGGCTCTTCGGCGTTTTATTGCCAGGCGTGGAAGACCTTCCACAATTTACTGCGATAACGGAACAAATTTCCGGGGAGCTTTTAATGACTTTTCAAGTCTAGATTGGGACAGGATTTCAAAGGAACATCAAACGCGAAAAATACATTGGAAGTTTATCCCACCCACAGCAGCATGGTGGGGAGGCTGGTGGGAAAGGTTGGTTCGCATAATTAAAGAATTGTTAAGACGAACGCTAGGAAAGTCTGTATTAACTCATGAAGAATTGAGTACTGTAATCTGTGATTGTGAAAGTGTTATTAATAGCAGACCTCTAACCTATGTTTTTGAGAACCCCGAAGAATTAGTTCCTCTTACACCCGCTATGTTCCTAAGAGAAAATCACTGTTCCGGAGTAATAGATATTGACGAAATAGATTCCCAAAAGTTATCAAAAAGAATAAGGTATCGAAGCAAACTTTTCAATGAGTTAAGAAAACGGTTCAGGAAGGAATACCTAGGTGAACTAGTTCAGAGGTCTAATGAAAGATCTTCGCGTGAGCCTAGGATTGGTGAAATAGTGTTAATTGGAGATGATAATAAAAAGCGCTTGTTTTGGCCGATAGCAAGAATAATTGAGCTGATCCTGGGACGGGATGGGAAAATTCGGACTGTAAAACTCAAAACTCAGAATGGAACAGTGATGCGTCCAGTACAACGGATTTATCCCTTAGAAATTCAATCAAGTGAAACTTGCGTCATTGAGAGCAGTGCGGGTGAGGGGGAATCTGGTTCTGAGGGAGTCCCTGTTGTTCAGATTTCAGATGATGTTATATTGAGAAGATTTACTTCTGGTAGGTGCGTGAAAGCACCAAAACGATTGGATTTATTTAATGTGAACTGTTACTGTTTTGAGACCGTATCAAGTCTCAAAGGGGGGGGGGAGGATGTTGCGAACGGAGAGAGGAAAAACCGTCCGAGAGGCGGCGCTGTTTTGAAATGACGTAACTATGTAACTATGTATGTGTAAAGTTTCTGTTCTTGTTTCAATCAGTTAGATTCTGTTTTTAGTCAGTGTAACATGTAGTTGAATATTTCACGGTTTCTGAAGTTGATTAAAAGTGTGTGTTATGAAACAAATTGGACTTATTTTTTTCGAACCCAATACACCCAGCATCGGGTAGATGCACCCTGCATATCACGAATGAATTTATTCTGGTTATGATTTAACACCACATGCTTTGGTAAAAAATTTTTTAAATAAAACTGACGTTCGAAACATATCTGTATTTGGTTTAAAAAAATCTAGATAGAAATAGTACTCATATAATCTAAATTTTCATAGCTATTTTATGAAATCAGGCAATGATCATTTTTTCTCTCAGAACATAATAATTGGAATCAGAATTTGAGTCATAATTTTAAGTGTACAAACATAGGTTTCAAAATTTGTCAAAAAATATCAGAAGATAGTTTATCATTACGAAATTTAAGATAGACATGTTTTACACATTTTTTTAATTAGATATTACTTTTTGAAAAGGATGTAATAATTTTTCGTAGGGTTTAGCTACAAAATACAAATGCATCAGCAAAATTTTTCAACAACAGAAAAAAATTCCTGATAATATTAATTAACAATAAATTAAATCACAAATCAGAAAATAAATATTTCAAACACAATCATGAAATAAAAGGATTTGAAATATAATTGTTTTATTTGTGCAAACTCATTTGAAATAAACCATCAGCAATTGAAAGAAATAAATTAAAATGATATTATAAAACTGACAGGAGAAAAAATTTTAAGATAATTTTCGACAAAAGAATTCAGTGTCATAAAAGTTGGTTTAATTTACAAACAAGTTTTTCTTTCCTGCAATATTTTAAATGCAGGTTTCTACTGTTCAGCTAAGGATTGTAAAACCCTCCGCACTTTTGCACAGGCATTAGAATGGGGTATCCGACTACGTTCGAAGAAATTTTTTGAAATATTGGATTTTTAAAAAACTATTTATAGTTTTCAGATGTATTGTCAATTATTATTACCATAAATATAAAAAAATATTTGAAAATATAATTTTTTTTTTGAGAAATAGGAAATTTTTTTGTAAAATTTAAGGAAATTTAAACAAAATGGCTAACATTCTACATAAAATTGTTATGCAGCAATCCTATTTTTTTATACACAAGTTATAGAATATACTGATGAATGAAATGAACCAAAATATAAGAAAAATAATCATATTCAAAGAAGTTATCGGTAAAAATATACGTATATATGCATTTTTTCCATAAATTCATAACTTAATTTTTCTAAAAACACCTATAAATGAAAAAGTATTTTACCAACAATAAAACTTTTGGTTCATTTCATTGCCGATATTATTTGAAACACGGGCTGCAATTTTTATGTAAATACCTCTAATAGTTTTTGAGATATCATGTTAACGGCGGAGGATTTTTAGGAAAATTAAAATTTTGAGAAAATTGACGTTAAAAACAAGTTTTAGTTGGAAAATATGGTTCCTCTTATTAAAATGCTTAAAACTCCCCTGTATGATATTTCAGACCTTCTTTTCCTCGATAAGTCAGCATTTTTTCTTTCGGAGGCCAGAAAATTTTTTTCTTTAAGTTTTTAGTTCTGCTAGTGAATGTCTTTTAGAACTACTAATTTGCATATAATTCCCTGCACTCAATATTAAAATGTTTAGAATCTCTAATAGACCTTTTATAATATCAATGAATTGAAGTACAGCTATGAATGAACCTAACTGCAATGCTTGTAACTCAACAAAATGCTCTTTCAGTACAAAGTTTCATGACATGCCTTAGAAACTCTCATGGGCATTTTACGTTTACTTACTACGCTGTAATTCCTATCCACATAATTTTATAAACAGGTTAAATTTGTTTATTATTTGTAGTCGACGTCCTGCTGATTTATCCTGGAATGTTAACATAGTTGTTACCACTGAGTTTTGAAGAACTTGCAGTAGTAAGATCAGTAGAATTAGTTGGAATTTCACTTTCAGTACCTTTTTTAAAATATCCAGAATTGTACTGATTTCTGGAGAATTTCCCCTTCTTTGAGCGATAATTTTTTTGGTGACCCATTATGAAGTTGTTAAAAATTGTAAAAATTTCAAGAAAATTAAATTTTTTATCTTTTAAGAAAGTAAAATAAAATCAGAAAAGCAAGCACGAGATTGTAAACAAAAACAGTATGTGAACAGAAATGTTTCCAATTTTTCTCAAAGAAATAAGAAAAATATATGTTAAAAATGTATAGCTTGTCACCAGCGACATAAAATAAAACTATTTTATAAAGTAAAACTGAAAGAAAATATCAAAATTAGGCAACATGAAGGCTATTTTTTGTTTCAGAATGTCACTTCCGGTTTTATTTTGTTTCGGTAAAGTACATTATAATCGCTATAACTTTTTTTTTCTAAATTACTTAGAAACAAAAGATAAACTGTTTTGGAAAGAGGAAAGTCTGAATAACAAGAAATAGTAATAAAAAAAATTCACCAAAGTGGTCGAAAACCAGTGTTTTTAAAGTAGTCGGATACCTTTTTGCCACAATAGGGGTAAAAGTAAAAGATGAAAGATGTTTTCTTTTAACAATGAAGACTCGCGTTTTTATGAGATGTAAACATTGCAGATAATTAGTAATAAAAAAGGAAAAGGTTCTAATGCACAGCAAAATATTTCAGAGAAATTTTAATTTAATATAAGGGGTATTAACATTAAATTATGAGGAATAAATGAAAAATTTCTGTTCTTAACATTTCGAGATTACTTTTTTTACAAAATAATAATGATATTTTTTACATTAAAATGTTTCTTTTTTATATTTAATTTAATTTTTAGGCAATATTTTAAGATTAACAACAATGGGTAATCGAGAGTTTATTCTTTTTGAATTATTTTATTTTCATTTAAGAAATTGCTGTAAACTTAGAATGCTAAAAATATCATAAATTTTATTTTTAAAATATATGATATTTTATGTATTTTGATATTTAAAAAAATTATTCTTAATGATTTTTCTACTTAAAAATATTAATATTTTTAAATACATTCTATGAAAAAATTTGCAAAGTTTTTTACCTTTAAATATCGTCTTTTTCACTTTTCGCTGAAAGGGTAGCTTCGCCATCATACTCATTATCACTTTCTTCATTTATTAAACGATTTGATATTCCAGTAATTAAATTCTTTGTACAAGGTCCGACTTAACATAATTGGGGGCCGCGGCAAAAACTTTTTGTGGGCCCCCCCTTTGCTTTACTACTTTAGTAATGAAGAACCGAATTCCATTATTGAAGAAGAAAAAAACATAAAATAAATTTTCTATTCGATTTGCCCCCCCCCCCTCCAATGTAAGGGCTCAGGGCAACTGCCCCGTATGCCCCTGTCTTAGTCAGGCTCTGCTCAGAACTTAACTATAGTATGGGTTTCATACTATCCAGAGCCCAGAGAAATTTCACATTCATGAAAACATATTAGAATAAAAGGATGATTTTTAATCAGTTGTCAACAGTGAAAAAATTACCAATGATAAAATGGTGAGAAGTTGGTGAAATGATTTTTTAAATTTAAATTTGCATTGTGACATCAATAAGCTGTTTCTTTTTTACGCAATTACCACATAAACAAAACACAAAACAAAAAGCAGATCTATTTTTTTTTAGTATTTTTTAACTAAATGTATAATTTATTTTTAAGTCTATCTGAAATGAAAATAAAATTTTAAATGAATTGCTACTGATAAATTTGTTCGTAGAATGTTAAATACGGTTTTGGGTGATGCATAGGAATTGATAAAATCTAAATGTTTTTCTGTGCAACTTAATACTTTTTACAAATTTCTGACAAAATAATTTGCAGTGTTACGAAGAAAAATTATTTTGTTTATTACAATTTCTAGTACAATATAGATAGGTTTAATAAACGTTAATTATTTTAGACTTTGAAAAATCAACGTTAGTATAATTTTTTGATCAGTTATTTATAGTGAGTGTAATTATTAGGCCGTGATAGACTGGTTGGTAGGGCTTTGGTTTCGCATCCGTTGGGCTGCGATTTTTTTAAAACTTGTAGTGGAGGACATTTGATGTTAATACAGTTTTTTTCAAATATTAATTCAGTAACCTTTTATTAATCAATAAAAAACTGACTTTCTTGACAAAAATTTTCATTTCCGCATTGCCAAATAAGTGATGAATTGAGTTTGTTTTTCCCCACTCCAATGAGGTTAGACTTAACATGATTTCAGCCAATTATTTCAAACGATTTGGTTCATTTTCTTAATGTTTTATAGATTTAAAATTAAATATTGTTAATTAATCAGTTTTTCGGATTCATTTTGAAGTGCATAATTAAATTAATACAGAATAAAGAAAATTAAAAATTTATAATCTGTAACTGGCGTAGAAAATTCCCACATTTTTCATTGCCTTATTTGGCTTTAAATCTTCAATTGGCGACGCAGACTCAACGTTAGTGTAATTTTTTGATTAATTATTTATACTAAGTGTAATTATTTGACTATGATAGCCTGGTTAGTAGTTCTTAGGATTCGCATCCGTTGAGCTGTGAATTACTGCGCCAGCCGAAGACTCTCTCTCTCTCTCTCTGTGTGTGTGTGGACACTAAATCTATTGTGGTCACAAATTTCTCCATGTCGAGAGTGTAATATCACTGGGGGTACTGAATCAGAGGTGATCGTTCTCTATTCCAGATCTAAATTACGATTTGCGGATGAGTGAATGAAATGCATGCATGAAGTTCGTTCCTTAAAAAAGGTTTGTAACGTATGCGAGCTAGAAGTCAGACTTCTGCCTTCGGGTGTTCAGGGGTCCATACCCTCAGAAGCTACTGTACCCCTCCTTTCGTTGTAAAGCGGAACACGAGAACAACAATAATTGTAATTATTTAAAAAAAGTAACTAAAATTAAAAAAAACCTTCTTTGTTGACCTTAGTAGGAATTGACTTAACAGTTTTTTTAAATATTACTTGTTTGATTTAAATGCAAATTTTAAAAAAACTGTCACTTTAGCGTAATTCTCTCTCTCTCTCTCCAAACCTCTTTTTTCCTTCAAAGTGTGCGAAAGCTACTTCAAGGAGAAAGCGTTAGTTTAATGAACTCGGGAAAAATATAATATCCCATAAATTTATAAAAATGTTATTTCAAGAAAACGTCGGTAATATTTGCGAAGTCTTTGCATCCAAACTAAAAATTTAAAGATTAAAAAAAAGGTTCGAATAATAATGACATTCTTGGAAATAAAATAAGATGAAAAAAGGTTTTAAGTTGTTTTTCGATTGCTATCTATGCATATTTCAATTTGTGATGTCTACGCATTATTTTTTATTACAACTGTATTTTATTTTTTCTGAGAAAGTTTTATCAAGAAAAACGTACAAAGGGCACTTTAAAAAGATATGAAATTCCATTGATTACAAAATTTTTATTAGTAAAATAAAAGCATCTTTAAATAACCATTTCCAAATATTAAAATAAATGCTGCATTTTTTTTTATTTCTGTTGTTACACTTGTAGACTTGTTTAATAGAAAATTTGTAAGAAACTAATATTTAGGCATTATAAAATGTGGTGTATGCAATTCTCAAAACTATTAATACCAAAGTTCTAAAATAAATTGCTCTTGTTTTTCCTATGCAATAAAATTTATGTGTTCTTTTACATTTGGAAAAAATAGATGAGTGGGACTTTATTAATAAGTTTCTGCATAAAGCATGGATTTTCAAGCATGTTAATTAATCTTGTTAGTTCGTAATTATCATTAAAAAAAGTCGAAAGAAATGTCAAGGGGAAAAAATATGAGTATCTTGTTATACTACACGAAATGAAAATTTGCATTTTTTGCATTCGCATTTAATAACTATTAAAAATTCTGTGAGATTGAAACCAAAAAAATGACGTTAATATTATTACTAACCTCTTATTTTTCTTCCCAGCACGAACAGTGTCATCATAAGGAACACTGTTTTAAGATCAGCACTGTGCATGCTGATCGGGTGCCGCGATAGTGATGTCAAGGGCTTGGCGGCGAAATTGGTGACTATTTGGCGACAAAAGTATAGTACTAGAAAGTTCAAGAATTTTCTCGATCCATCCAATAGAAACCGATATGTGCCCCTGATAGGCCTAGAAGATTCCCGACCCCGCCACCCGGGAGCTAAAAAATGCTAGCAGACTCAAGCTGAATTGATTTAATTTGAATTATGTATGTTCGTTGATTGAATTGAGCCGGAAGTGGAGCTGGTGGAAAAGTTTAGTCTTCGAGAGAATAGCGAAGCAACGGCGAAGTGCCAGCATCGTTTGTATAGGTCGAGGGAGCGAGTGAAGGCTGAACTGCTGTGTGTTGAGTCGTGTTGTCTAATGTAGAAGCAGTGACGTATAGTGAGTGGAATTGCCAGTGCGGGGTTGTGAGTTGGCAGCTAAAGCGAGGAGGCAGCGATAAGTTCGGCCGTCTGGAGAGACCGTAGATCGAAGCTACGAGCATCCCCTCTATAGCTGGATTCTGTCCGTGCTTTGAGAGCCGTGGTCGATTACGGCTTGTGGACTACTGTTTGCTGTAGTGTGCTGTCCTGTGTTCGTCTCGGTGGTACACATTTGTCGTATGTGCATTCGTCGTCTTTCTGTCAGTGTCTTCGTGTGTAAATAAACGTCATCGTTGTTTTTATTGAGGCCTGTTGATTGTGTCTTTACTCACAACATACACCCACCACTATAATAAGCGAACCTGTCGGAGAGTATTTTTCGAAAAAATATTCTTTTACTCCAAATTATTGTTACGTTTTTAGAGTAGCGGGTTCAGATCGAATGGACTGTACTTGAGGACAACACAAACAAATTTATTTACAGCTGTTTACAGATATTTACAGGATGACTTGATAAAGTAAAACTTCAGATAAACTCAATCCAATAGTCAACAGTCACTTACAGCGTAAATGCAAGCCTTACGCACAATAAACACAGACTGCAAAACAGCTATCGTACAGCACAGCAAACATTAAATCAGAGCGAGCTCAATAACACAACGTTAACAGCAAACGCAAACCCAGCTCACTAATAACAAGCAAAAAACTGCTAGTCCAGGGTTTCGCTTCTCTTCCGAGAGAGAGGAACTGCCGAATGCGGTAGCCCGTTCCTTATATAGCCGGGAGAAAGCGCCGAGAGGCTTCGGAAACCACCGAGAGAAATCCAGCAGCTACCAGACTATTCCTTTCGCCAAACCAACCCGGCTGGCGCCAAGCTCTTCGACGCCGTCGCCAATCGCTCTCCCTTCGGGCATTTCAGCGGCGTTCGCCCGCTTGTAACATTATATTCATAGAATATCATGAAATTATTTCCTGTAAATGCTTTGAACTGTCAAATCCTGAACTTTTAGTATTTAAAAGTAACTTTAAAATATTTCATAAAGAAAATGAAATTTACGATGTAAAGTTTTAAAATTAGACAACTTCTTACCAGTTTAAAATATTACCTTAAACATATAAGTGAACCAAAAGTCATATTAAAAAAATATATTATTGATTAAGAATTACACTAAAATAAAATAGCTTAAAAATATGCTTCCAACTTCTTCACAATATGCAATAGTAATAATGGACGCTGCAACTCAAGATATCTGTTTTGGTTGGTTTTGGATTCTGTGGCTTCTGTTTTATCTTTTTATAAAAATAGCAATAATGATTTACCTTATAAAATTTTTAATAATAATTTGAGTTTCTTTTTCAGAGGGGAGAAACTTTTTTAAAAGTTTCTTTAACACTTATAATTATTTAATGATATTATTTATTTATTAACATGAATATTATTAATAAACAGAAAAATTCTTTAACAGATAGTTTAAAATTATTTTTTTTTCAAAACCTGGTTAAGTTTGCTGAAATCCAGTGGTTCTGAAAATCTAGGTCTGAAATATGAACGAATTTTCGATGTTCAACTTGTCATTCACAACGTTTCGAAATAATATAATAGATTTCTCTACTTTCAAACCTTGTATCTTTATTTCTATTAATAATAATATTTTATAAATGTTTCTTATTTGTTATTAATTCTAATGCTTTGAGTTCAGGCCTAAAATTTATCATAATTCCCTAATTAATTAAAATGTAACACAATTCTGTAATAAAATTAGGGCAAAATTCATTATTTTAAAATTTTGATCTATGAAACAATTTTCTTTTAAAGCTTACTTTTCTTAAAATTATTTTCCCGTTTCACTGCACGCGATGTATAACTACGATGTAAATTACTGCACTATGCCTCGGAAATTAAAACTACAATTGCCTATAAAGGAATATTATATAAAACAGTCTCAGTTTCGCTCTAGATTTTTCTTTAAAAGTCATTAAATAATTTTAGGTGCGTCTGCATCAGTTGTTATTATCATTATTATTATTCTACGAGTAATAATAATAATAATTACAATACTATTACTACTAATAATTACAATACTATTTAACGTATTTTACTATATCAACATATACTAATGATAGCAATTTTTTAAAAACTTTATATATATATTTTACACTACATAATTTCTATACTCCATTAATGATAATAATATCTACTTTAAAGTATATTTCATACACAGTTCTCTAGTTTTCCATTAAAGATGCCTTTTATTTTTTAAATACAATAAACGATGACCGAAATTCAATTTAAAATATCTGACTGAAATTTCGCTCGTGCTTTGTTTGTAATATTGTCAAGGGAATCAACCAAATATTTGTATTTATATGAGGGTGATTTGTTTTGGAGTATTCTAAAACTCATAAAAAAGAAACGGGGAAGTGATTTCTTAGTTAGACTTCCATATACCATTTCAATACTTTTAGACATTGACAAACTTTTGTTTTAGCTCCAAGCCAGTTTTCTAATGTAACTTATCTTATGTGCTTAAAGATACTCAATTTTAATTATTTATTATTGATTGAGAGTATTTGAAAAAAGTTCTGGTTTAGTGCAAAAATACATTTTCCCAAATATCAAAAACAAACATATGATATATAGTATTATTTTGTATTATTATTACATCTTAATATAAACGGCACTTAAAATTATGTTTAAGTTAACTTTAAGTGTGATTAGACTTTTCTATAGGAATTAGGATTGAAAGTTTGACAGTATTATTTAAACTATAATTCCATTCAAATACTTTATCCTCTGCCTTGTGAAATATGTTGAATTTGAATTTAAAATAAGCATCATTCACAGAAGGCTCACGGATGTAAACGGCGTGTGTGTAAATGGAATACAGAAAATGCATCTAGGGGAATTAACAGGTCTGGGAAGTCGTCCATTTAAACTCCATTTAATGCATGTGAAAAGATGCCAAGACGTTTATTTAATACATGTGGAAAGATTTAAATATGCAATTTCTACATCAATCTCTTTAAGCTGTTTTTAATTATTATTATTAA
>JAOUZG010047196.1:4720720-4751890 GCA_026289955.1 Argiope argentata
ATAAAGTCCCAATAAAAAAGGATGTAGACCTTACGCACAGAAATATCGTTGATTTTCAGTCAAAATTGCGTTATAACCCTTTTTCATCGATTCCTTTACTTTTAGAAATTTCATTATCATTCGATTTTTTTAAAGATATTGAGAAGCAGCAAGAACTAGTGGCATTTTCTTGAAACAACTTTATAGCAAATTTATGTGTTATTATATTTTCGAATCTTCAAAACCTATGAATTCATTTCTCTTTTATTCACTTCTCCAAAAGTTTTTAGCAACAAACATAAGAAACTTTATACTTATTTGAATTACATTCAAAAATTGTTTTCAAGAAAAATTTTATTTAAAAAAAGAAAAAGAATGATTTAAAATAAATAATTTAAAGCGAACATTTTAATTTTTTCCGTAAGGAGAAACCCACATTACACTGAAAATGAAATTAATAATATAACAAAAACTTAGAAATTTTAAGAAACTAAATTGTTTTCTTTTCCACGCTGCAAAACATATTATTAATTATGTATAAAATCATTGATGTATACCTTATTTAAATTTAATTTATCATTTAAATTTCTGTTACACATTTAATAAAAAAGCATTCACATTTAGATGAATTTCTATTCATAATCCAATATCTATTTAGAAATCTATGAAGGAAAATTTGTCAGAGGCAATTTATTTAAAATATCGCTTTTATTTATAATAGGGACTTAAAAATAAGTCATACGTATCTTTAAAAAAATCTTTGCATTCTTTAGCAGTAGCAGAATTCTCACATTAACCAAGCACAGATAATTTAATTATGTGAATATCAAGTTGTTTCAGCCACGTAAAATTATTAAATATTTGACTGTAGTTAGGGCTTTATATCGCTTAATTGATATCGTATAAGGAATTCGTTTGCAGCATTGAATGTTTGCAGGAATCTCTTTAAGAACAAATTAATAAATATTTTACTGTGGTAGTCTGAGTGCGAAAGAAATCTGGTTTATGCGCAATGAAATAAAGAGCTAATTGCTTACTTCCATCGGTAGTCATTATGAGACACGGTCTCAGGTCTTCGGTCTAACTCTTTGTGAAAGGAGAAACTCTTTGCATGTGACCAGAAAGTCCTTCAACAACAATTGAGTGGGGAGGGGGATCTTTTCCAGGAACGTAATTCACTCTTAAAGGACTTTCCCTGTGCTTGATTGAATTCTCGTTCTTTAACTTGAATTAGACAGATGATATCGATTTTTACTTTATTTCATGATCCAGGATCTGTAATCGAAATATCATCAGTTAAATTTTATCGTCGATTTGAATCACACATCTCTTTGAAAATTATTGCTCTATGTTATTCCTGACTTTTTGATATTGATTACATCATAACAGTTTGTAAAATATTCCTCAGCTCTAGTTTTGTGATTATGAGACAGACATTATAGTTATAAGACGGACCAGTATAACCAAAGTCCAAATGCGTAAAATCTTCATAATTTCATTTTTCGTAGGTCATTTGGTAATAGTTAAGTGGGCGTGAATCGACCCCATTAAAAATCGAAGTCTTGTCACTTCACGTAAAGCATATAAATACTTTTCTAACTAGGAGAGAGCACTGGGTTGAAATCTGAGATCAGGATGAGATTTAATATAATTATATTATACATTTAGAATGTTCATTTATGAAAATATTAAAACGCAATGACCATTTTTTCTCTCGAGAAAATGATCCTCAAACTTTTGGTAAAACCTATATAGTGATAACGACACCCTCCCAGGTTGTTCCAGTGGCGTGGTAACCGTCTCGCATCTCGCGGAAGATCTGGGGTTAGAACCTGGCTGGTAATTTTTTTCTTTTTTTAATAATTCTTATTCAATTTAAAATTTACAAATACTTTTTATTACTATGTTTTTAGTTTTTTTTTAATTCAAAAATAAATATTTATTATCCAAATACACAATAATAAAATTTTAAAAGAAAAAGTTATAAATACAGACGCATTTAAAAAAATTATTAAAATTTAATTAACGATTTACAGATAGTTTTAATTAGTATGCTACTTATGTAAGAATAAATGTTTATTATTTTAATGCTTAAATTCGAATTTAATATTTTTTAAAAATAGTATTAAACCTAGTATAAATGGTGATCATTATTAATTATAAATACTCACAACCTAAGAAAATTACTCAATATATCTTAAAAATTATCCTATGTACATTTATTTTCGATTATATGCAAGAACCCGAATGGCAAGTATAGTAAAAACATTGGATATAAAACATATATCGACATCTTGCACAACTGATAAATAATGATTGCCATCAAAAGCAAGGTTTCTTTAAGAGAACTATGAGAAAACAAACTTCATTTATATTTAAAAATATCTCTCTTTCATCAGAAATTTGGGCAGCGTACCATATCATCTTATTAAAATTATTTATGGCGTACAATTCATTGAATTTTTATATTATCATATCGGCTATCGTTTCTTGATCTTGTTAGATTAAATAAGAAGAATTTTGTATGCGCTTAATACCTAACATGCTTTTAACCATCTTCCTACATATTCAATAACTTAACACCTGCTCTCTACTGTTTCTTTTGATTACTACAATTGGGAACGTTTGCTTAAGTATTTAACAAACATCAGCTGCTCCCTTCAATTTTTAATATAAATGCTGTTTCGTTCAGTTAGAATAAATAATTTATTATAATTATTAAAATTCAAGATTTTGTAAATCCATTGTTTGAAAATGATGCAAGCAAATTAAATTATCTGTAATCATTAATGGTACGTTTTTCATTATTATCCCTTTAAACCTTAAATTATAATTCAAATGTTAAAAGGATAAGCATTTATCCTGGCATAAAAATAAGTAGCATATTAATTAAAATTACTTTAAATAGTTAATTAAATTTTAAAAAAAATACATTTGCATTTATAATTGTTTTCTTTCAAAATGTTAATTTTGCTATTTTTTTAGGTGATAAATATTTATTTTTTGATAAAAAATTAAAAATATATTAATTAAAAGTATTTGTAAATTTCAAATTGAATAAGAATTGTTTAAAGAGAAAAAAAAATTACCAGCCAGGTTCGAGCCTCTATCTTCCTCAAGCTATCAGTATATAAGCTTTATCAAAAGATTGAGGACAATTCTCTCAAAATTGACAGACCATTGCGTTTTAATATTTTCACGAATGGACATTCTAAATGTATACTATCATTATACTAAAGCTCACTCCGATCTGAGATTTCAACCCCGTGCCCTCCCTTTGTAAGATTTATCAGAACAGGATTTATTTTGTAGTTTTCGTAACATTTTGCTTACTTTTACTGACATAGCATATTCAATATTATTTATATAGTGAAATATAATTTTATGCAGCATTCGACTTTTTAGACAGTAACTATTTTAGCAAATTTTTGTTTGAAATAAAATCTGAAAAAGAGTGAATTATTAAGCTGGAACTATTAATTTTGGGCCAACATTTTGTTTTAACAGCCGTAATTTTTTAAATTTTTAGTTTCTTCTGAATATTGTCAAATGTTTCACAATATTATTGATGCATCATTTGGTGTTTTTCAATTTTTTAATCTTGCTAAAAATATTTTATAAAATTGTACTGCTACTGAAGCCATAATACCTATCTAGAATTCGCTCATTAAAGACACTTTGCTCTCTCTCAAAGTTGAATCTTCATGTATTGGAATGAATTATATAAGAAATAACGTTGAGTTCTACTGAAACATTAATTAGAATCATATTGTTTTTGTATTGAATTGCTTAAAAATTATGCCAGATAGGGATTTTATTTAATTCTATAATGAAGTTCTGCTGAATAAAGTGCGACATTAATTGAACAACCTATCATATTTTGATGCGTAGTCTTAGATATTTTTTCTTTTTTGTATTTTTTAAGATTATGAGTGAAAACGCATATGATTCTTTGAGAGTTAGTATGGATTTAAACTCTATTATATATATTAAATAACATAGCTCCAGAGTGATAGAATTGAAACTTCACTTTCTGGCCTAACACATACTTTTAGAGCAGCCACTGTTTCGCGAGATAAGAATGTAGCATCTGGCAAAAAAATGTAAACTATATCAGTCAGGTCTTCATAATTCATCTGTTTCAGCAATATCCGACGAAATTTGGAGAAGACTTCAAAACTTAAAAGGAGATCATTTATAAAAAAATCTAGTGTGTTTTAAGGGATTTAAAATGCTATTCAAGTTCTATTGTGAATCTTAAAGTGTTGATCTCCATTATGAGTTTACACTAAAAGTGTTACATATTGCTTATTCTGAACTGTAATTCACGATACGCCTACTTTTGACAAATAGTGTTTATTTTCTTTGCAACCATGGTATGTCATTAATTTCTTCACATCTTTTATTAACTTTATAACCATTTGTCGCATGATTATATAGATTTATTTTGTTTTTTTTTTACTATCGAAGGTAGCCCGATTCGTATGATGAAGTTTTCTTCCATCTTTTGCTTTTAGCTACGGTATTCTACAGGAATGATTCCTAATAATTACCGAAAGTGATATAATGTAATTAATATTTCAAGTAATTAGTGATGAAGTGTTTCACTGTTAAATATGATTGTTTGCCGTTTCTTGAAAAAATAAATGAACAGTTACCGGGAAATCTTTCCTTGTTTGTGTTGAATGTATTTTTTTATATGCATTTTCCCAAACATTTGATATTTTTATTGAAGGTTCATATAAAAGTTGATTTTTTTTTAACATTTAAATTTTTTTGTTAGCATTGTTTATTTTGAGTTTGGTATTGATAAATTTACTATTTTTTTGTCCTTAGTAGTATTTACAGTTTGCTGATAAAAAAATTCTGCTTATTCAATCTAATTAAAGTTATCTGAAAAATTCTAATTAAAGTTACCTGAAAAATATGCTTTTAAAATTATGACAGCAAAATGAAATTCTATATGTAGTTTAGTTTTAATTGTAGTTATTGTTTAGATTCATGGGATTTTTAGGATATTTTCCTAAGTGTATTTTTAGACTAATTTTTTATTGACAAATTTAGATTAACTTTGTTTTCTGTAGTGATATTGTAAAAGGAATGAATTTGAAGGTAAGTTTAACCTGTCAATTTCTGACCTTAGGATAACTTAATCATCTGTTTACAGGAATTTCAATAAAAAAAGCAAACCTTTTATTGAATCAGATTTCAAATTACCCATGAAGTTACTATGCTTGCTTTTTTTAAAATAAAATAAAGTTAATAATCAGAAATTGAATTATCAAATAAGAAAAGGATACATTATTAAATTAGTGATTAATACTGAATTTAATTTGTTCTGTAAAGGATGGGAGAGTAAAATCATATATAATAGTTTTTAGGTAAAGTTAACAATTCTCTTAGTACACAATTTATACTGTCCTATACATACCATCTTTCTTTTCTTCCATCTTTTGCTTTTAGCTACGGTATTCTACAGGGACGATTCCTTACAATTACCGGAAGTTTCCATTGTTAACTATGGATTTTATTAAAATTTCCAGACTATGGATGGGGGGGACACTTGTTGCTGGAGAAATTTAATTTTAGCTCTTGGACATGAAATCTTGATATTAGGTATTTCTTGCAGATTTATTAATTCATCTTTTTCATTATGAAACAGGAGATCTTGGGGCAAAATAAATAAATTTCAGAAGTAAAATTTATTCAGATAAATAAATTTTAATCTTGCATTAATGTTAAATATTATTTAATATTTTATATAATGCATGCTCTTGAAGTATACATACTTTTTTGATTATAAGATATTAATTTCCTTTCTTAATTCTTTTCTTAAATTTTATGTGTTTAAAAAGTATGTATTTCTTGCATTATTTGTTGAAAATAAAATATTTTTCTAAAAGATAAAAATTTGATTACTTAAAGCATGATAAACTATATAATCTGAATTTCAAAATTTTAATTTGAATCCTTCCTGTTTACGTGCAGCTTCTACCCTTGAAGATGTTCTGTATGATCGGGTACTTTTCCATCTTTGGCTTGTATGCTGCCTATTATGGATAGGATAATTTAGATTATGTTAAATTTTTATAGTAGTGTTTTATAATCTTTAATCATAGCCATTCCCATGGATTCTAAGATATTGCAAGATATTTATGTAAAAATGTGTAATAAAAAGAAATTATAAGTAAAGTTCAATTTTAGAAATTTTTTTTCTTAAATAAAAATTTTATTAATTAGAATAAATCATTTTATGTTTTTTATACTCGCTATTCTTGGGAGAAAATTGATAAATTCATGAATATAATTCTCGAATTTAATTATTAAATAACATCTATGGGTGAATTCTTTTTAATTCAGCTAGTTAGAATTAAAATGTTAAGATTTTTTCCTTTTAAAAATAATTTTCTGGATTTTTAATTTTTTAAATAGCTATTTGGGTATAATGTTTACTAATAGCTTTAGATAATTTTGCTGCAAAATGAATTGTGTACTTCCAATGTTATATAATTCAATACTTTTGAACTTTTTTTTTTGCATTATTATTAATGTATCAAAAATAGAAAACAATTCTAAAGCAGTTATATCTTGAATCTTTATAAAAATATGTTTGTTTTTTTTTAATATGCATGTTGTATTTTAAAAAATTACTGAAACATTTTGCAAGCTTCTTAAAAAAAAAAAAAAAAAAAAAAAAAAACTTTATGTTCAAGTGTTAAAACTTGGTTACCAGAAGAATAAATCTTACTAAAGAAGAAATCAAGAATTATTCTTTCATTTAAAACTTGGATGGTTATAGCAAAATACATTGTTTGTAAATTTAATGTTTCAGCTGATCTTTTATTTGATATTTGTTGGGTTTTTTGAATAATTTAGTTTAACTAGAAGGGGGTTTTAATGATAAAAATTGAATTTCTACATTTCTGATTGTTTATTTAAACAAATTAATATTTATAGTTCCTTCCTTCATGAAATGAAATAATATTCAAGGGATTTAAAAATGGTTAGGTTTGTGGTCAACTATATAGGTGCTTGAATAAAGAAAAATGAGTTTTCTTGAAAAATTTTCCATTTCAGATTAAAGGCAAAATATATTTAAATATATATGTTGTTAAAAGTAAGTTGCTCATCAACCTACATTATTTGCCCAAAAATAAAACAGCATTCTTAAATTTATACAGATTAAATTCTATAATTCTTTAATTTGACCTTTGTTATAACTGATACTAAATGTCTGAATCTTTTAAAGCTAATTTTCTTAAATAAATTTTAAAATACTTAACATGTCTTCTCATTTGCTGATTCTTGCTTTTCTCTGTTTCAGTACAAACAGCCCCCATAATAAAGCATGAAAAATGTGGAAAATTTAGATTAATAGTATTTTATGAATGGTTCAGTTCTTACTGAAAAATCTTTGATTTTAAGAAAGCTAACATAGTTTGGTCTGTCATTCTAGATTTTTACAGTTTGTAATCTTTCTAACTATAAATGTATTTCAGTCTAAAATCATTAAAAATTCATTTGTGAAGATGTTCTGTAATTAACTTAGCTATAAACTTGTAGAACTAGGGGAAAATTTCAAAATAGATTTTTAGAATGGTGGAAATTATTTTTCAATCTTGTCCTAATTTCAACAAAACTTTTTTGAAGCATTTTGTTTAAAGTATTACTGTGAAATTTGATAAATGATCATGGTTTGCAGGAAGGCAAGACTTGTTTTAAGACTTATTCTTGTGATAAGAAAGTTCATTTTGGGGGGGTATGGCGGCAGTTTTATAATATTAATTTGACCATGATGATTCATTAAATTCTTGTTTATATAATTGTATACAGATTTTCATAAATCATTGGAGGCCAAATAAATCTTGGTAATCTCTTGTATTAAAGGAAATCAGAATTGAAAGATTGTTCACTCTTTTTATCTAAATACTGAGGTTTCTTTGTAAGAGTTGTCTTTTTTTTAAGGATGCAACATATCTAAATTGAGTTCTAGAGGGGATAATTTATTATTCTCTTAAAAATACATGTCAGTTTACAGTCCTTAATTTAAACTGTCAAAAATTGAAAAAATAAAATAAAAACGATAGTTTATTTTCTATATTAAGAGTTTCTTGTTGTTCCATAGCATCAATTTGTGTATCACACTTTATTTGAAAAGTTGTAATGATTTAGGCTTGTGATTCTCGAAACGTACACTTTGATATCTTAGGAAGTCTTTTAATACATGGCTATTGCATGATATATTTTCACAATCTTTTATTTTAAATTCATTTTCATATTACAATTGAAGTTTGTATAAACTGTTAAGGAATTTTCACCATCTCCAGTGTCCAGTTTAAATATCAAAACTGATTTTATTTATTTTTACCTAACTTATATAAAAAGTACTATTTGCAAAACCTTTTTACTATTTACAAAACCATTTTATTTAAATATCTTCAGAAAAATATGTATTTAACAAAGATATCAAAAACCGAAAAATGTTTTGGGAATCACAGTTGTCTAATCGTATTAATCTGTAAAGTACATGTTCCCTTTAATTTCAACTTGTGTGGCTTTAATAAATTAAATTTTGAGTATACATAGTCTACTAAATTATATTTAGCTTGTGTGGAAAGTTTATTAAATAATTCTGTATTGTAATCAAGTGAATATCATTTTGTGCATAGCATAATTTGCTTTTTCCTTTCAGTTATTTTCACTCACTGCTTTTAAGAACATCGCATTTGTAAAAAGGCTTTATTACATTTATGAAACAGGCTTTGATTTAAACAATTTATTTTACATTTTGAAAATTTAGTTTTTCGATTAATTTAGTTGAATTGTAAAACAACCATTTTTATTTTTAAAAATTAACCACCAGAATAGCCAAACTAATTCTTGCCTTTAGCATTAGTTCCAAAGCAGGTAATTCATATTATTTATTGTCATAAAACTTAAAATATTCTTCATGTAACTAAGATTTGATTGCATGGTAAGAAGTAAAGTTTATAATACTGTTTTAAAAGCCTTGAAATTATTATAGCTAATAAGTTCAAGAGCAATTTAAAATTGGATTGTAAAAGGAAGTTATAGGTTTCTTGTGTTTTGCTAATCTAATTTTATAATCTTTGTTATCATTAAAATATTTAGGGCACTTCTGATTACTCTGCTTTGTATTTGTGTATAACTTCTTTTTCTCTAATTTTCGTATTGCAAATACTAAAATAAATGGCACAAAAATTACTAATGTATTTTTGAATGGCATCAGTCAAATGTAAATGAATCATTATACAAATGCTTCAGACTTCTTTGAATTTTTTTTCTCTGTACGTAATTAAATCTTTACTAACAGCTGCTGCTGCAAAATATTATTAGAAATGCTTTAAATAAGGGTAAAGGTTACTTATAGTGTGCCCCTTGCCGCGCCAAGGATGCCAAGTCGCCAATAAAGATGGCGGACACTGTAAACAAACACTTTTAAGGGTTAGTGACGGTTACGACTTTTCGCAATATAATGATGATTTTTTTAATCGATAAGCATTGTCTTTTTATTATTTTTTCAGGCCCGGTGCCTTCAACAGATGCCTCCGGCATCTGTTGAAGGCACCGGGCAGAATTTGTTAACTTAAAAAAACATCCTACGGCTTCGCTATGCCCGGGAGCGGGAAACTAGTAGCTTCGCTAGCACATTAAACATAAGGAATGTTCGGATAACATGAACAGTAAATAATAAATAATTGAGGAAGACAAAGATGCAAAAAGAATGGATTTAATAGGAAATTTTAAAGACATAATGTACAAACTTGAAGTATTTAATTTGTTGTAAAAAATATTCCAATCATCCTTCATCAGGTTCGAAATGACCACTGACCTGTCATCCATTCTTGAATAAACGCCGAAAAAATAACTAGCGAAGAAAACAAACGAAAGAGCTTTAAAAGAATGACGAGAAATGCGAATTCTATTGTAGACGGTTTTTAAAGAAAGAAACCAGACGACTTCGTAAAGAAGTAAAGCAGACGATTTTGTGAAATCGCATACTGAGAATTAAAATGAGTAAAGGAATAAATATTTTATATTCGCATTAAAAATATAATTGAAACTTCTTATTAACTATACAAAAAATCTGAATTATAATACAGATCAAAAATAAAATATTTAATTGATATTATTTTTTATTTAAGTTTTCAGAAAAGAGTTGAAGCTCATGTACAACTCAACCATTGTAGACAGAAGTAAACAAAACATCATTAGGGTTACTACAAGAGCTTTGTTTTGGGTTGCTATATTGGCGACAAACTCGGGGGCACACTAATGACCATTTTAACCAAAATAAGGTTCACCAAAAACTTCTTAAATCTTTGACATTTTTGTAATTTCATTGTCTTACCTATGTAAATTGATTACATTGCCTAAAACTATAATTTCTCAAAAATGCTTTTTACACTATCATAAAATTCTAATTATGTTTTTAATATCATATTCATCTCAGTACAATGTTATCTTTATTTTATTTAAGTTTTAAAATATATTTTCAGTTAGTAACATTTTTTAATGATATGATGGAATTCTAACTCGTCAATCAAAATATCTATTCATGTGATTTTGCCATTGTTAAGGTTAAATAAAAAAGTTTTTTTTTTTAAATTATTAATTCTGAAGTAGGATTTTCACTTCCACTTTTATTTTGTAGGATAAACCTTTTTAATTTTTTACACATTATAATTTGTCTTGATATATTTAGTTATATTCTTGTTTTTCAGTTTTATAAAAAATAAGCAAAATTAAAGAAAAATATTTATTCCACATCATAATTAACAGCTAAACTGGTCACAAAAATTGGCTTGTATATCTGAAAGTTTTTGTTTCATTTAATAGTGTTTATCATGTTTCACCTTTTAATTTTAGGCTATTTGAGAATTTTTGAAATCCTTAAATATATTTTTAAAAACATACAATTATATGTATATGAAATTATAAAGTTATTGAAAATTGAAAGAACTTGTTCTGATATTAAGATCTTGTCGTATATTTTTCAATAATATAATCTATTCATAAGCCTAAAATTATTAATTTAGTAGTTTGAACCATAATCTTCTCTTCTGAAAACAAATATTTTTATGTTTAGACTTTAGGCATTCTGTATGTCCTATTGGTGATCAGCATTATAATTGTATGAAGGATAATTTTTTTAAACAAAATTGCTGTTGTATATATCAAAAGAAAGGATTTTATGTCATTATTTATGAAAAAGAATTAACTTGAATAAAGAAATTATTAAACTATGGAAAAAATTAAAATTTTGATATATTATTAGGGAATTATATTTTGGTCATTTCTGTAATATAGCTCTGATAGTCAATGATAAAATTAATCTTGAACTAGCCTGTGTGAGAGAAAATTCTTTAAAAAAAAAACGTCTTTTGAAAATTTACTTCTCTTTTAATGGCTGTATGTATAGTCACATTAAGACTAAGATCAGTTGCTCCGGTGAAAGAATATGAAATAGAAAGCATAAGATTCTATAATTATATTCATCCCATTGCTTCTGCAAATTGAAAATGTCTTGCATCTTTTTATTTTTTTTAATTCATTAATTCTTTTTTTAAAAAATTTAATTTTCTGCACTTATAGAGCTCTATAATTATTTTTACAAAACCACTAAAAGGGTAACAGCTTTATATATAATATTTAATGGTTCAATGCCCTTTCTCTGTAATGAAGTATCTAGGATGTGAGTGGGGGAATAAAAAGGGGAGTTAACATATAAAATGTACTGAATAGGTAAGACTATAATGAATTTAATTTTTAATATTGATAGTTTTTATTCGTTAATTTTAATCTGCATTCTTGTTGGATCTTTGCAATATGGATCTCAAATCTTTTTATGTTCAATAATATTTTAGCTCTCAGTTAATAAGTTTTCTATGTATTAATTGTGTCACAGAAATTTAAATAATGCAATGATCCTGATTTTCTTTGTGTTAATGAATGCAGGGACTTTTGAGATTATAAGCCAAACCTTTGTAGATATGTCTCAAAAGGCCATCTTTGTGATGATCTAATTACATTTTCAGTTGAAATCTGTTGATATCAATAATATATACGAATTAAAAAATTTAATGTCTTATATTCTAATCCCATCTATCCTGTCTAGTTTCAAGCAAATTTCCTTTAAATTCATTTGAAAATCTAAAATTATGCATTGAAAAGTAAAATATTATGCATTGTGTTCTGCTACTGACCTTTTTCCTTGCATTTAGTGTTATGAAATTTGTGCTTTAAAATCCTAAGATGCTCATTTTAGTTATTTTTGGCAGAGTCTTTTTGGTTTTGGACAAAGCGCAGACATCGATATCATTCTCGATGGAGCAGATTCTCGAAAAATGGCAGATATCAAGACAGAGGAAGGGAAGAAAGAAAGACATTATGTTTATTATGATGGGGAATCTGTATCTGGCAAAGTAAGCCTTTTTTTGCAATTTTAACTAAAATAATTTAAAATAAACTATTGAAAACTTTTGAAATGTAAGATTATAATAATTTAATTTGCTTGTCAGCATTAAAGTTATTTTTATATATATATTTAAAGCTAAATTAATTTATAAGATATATATAAAGTAATATTAAAATTAGTATTAAGCTGAAGTACCTAAGTTGTTAATTCAGTTTAAATAATTTTTATATATAATTTATTAAAAGCGACAATTTATAATATTCATTTTAAAAACATAATTATAGTTCTAGAATCAGAAGACTCATAATTTATATCTGCATAAATGTATAGTAATGAAAATTATTTATAGAATGCTAATTTGAAATTTTCAAAGGAAATTAAAAGAAAAACAAATTCAGGACAAAATTGTGATTTTGGGACATGAAGTTTTAATGCTGTAATGAGTGTGCTGTCAGGATGCTCAGCAACAGTTATAAATTACCAGTATAGAAGCTATTCTGAAATTTATATGCTCATATTTGACTGATTATTCTGCTTTAGTATTTTAATGAATGAACACCCTAAATGTATATTGTTATTATGCAGAATGTCCTTCTGAAATAAATTTTGCAACCCATGATCTTTGCAAGTTGTTTTCATGTAATAATTTTAGAAGTTTTTGACTAAAAACTGATCAAAACATGGTCTAATTCTTTTGTATATAATTAAATTTCTAATTATATAATTGGTTATGAAAATAACATGGAAATAGATTTCAGAATGTGTTAATTCCTTGTAATTACTGTTCATTTCAAGAGTTTTTGTGTCAAGCAGACATGTATTTCTATTTTTAAATATGACATTTATTTCCATTTGTAAATATTGATTGTTCACAGTATATAGATTCATGATTTTTGTTTTTAATTTTTAGGTGAATGTCACATTGAAGAAACCTGGAACCAAATTGGAGCACCAGGGAATCAAAGTTGAATTTCTGGGTCAAATCGGTAATTTTTGAAAATTTCTTGAATTGATATATAAGAGGATAGTGGATTCGTGATTCAAGCTTAAAAGTTTGTGTCATACTACCCATTTGATTTTTTTTCTTCATTTGATATTTTTATGTACATTAAACATTTTTATTTTTTATTTTAGAGCTTTATTATGATAAAGGAAACCACCACGAATTCACTTCTTTAGTTAAGGATTTGGCCAGACCTGGAGAACTTTGCCAGAATATTACATATGCCTTTGAATTTGTCAATGTGGAAAAGCCTTATGAGTCATATACTGGAGCAAATGTGAGATTAAGGTAAATTGTAAATAATTTTTTAAATGTAAAATTCTATTTTTTCTGATATGAAAAATGTATTTGATTTGGGAAATTTTTTTTATAGGTATTTTCTTCGTGTGACAATAGTTCGAAGACTTTCAGACATTGTTAAAGAAATGGAAATCATAGTTCACAGTTTATCTTCCTATCCAGAGATTAATTCGCCTATCAAAATGGAAGTAGGAATTGAAGACTGTCTCCATATTGAATTTGAATATAACAAGTCAAAGTAAGTTTTTATTTATTTTGAATATGCTCAATGATTTTTTAAAATTTTTTTTATAGGTCATGAATATTGAATTGTATAGGTTTTACAAATTGGCATTAAATAATAGGAAGGCTCAAAATTTTACTTGGCTACATTTTGCATAAATTGTTTGTGATACATTAAAAATAAATAAATAAAATGCCTTTAAATTTGATAATTTTTATGAATTGTGGTTTTAGCATACTTTTGTTTGATTAAAACTTGACAGTTTTTTATTTGTATGATAATGGAATGTCCAGATATAATATTTAGATGCGTACATTATTTTTTTTATGCTATGTACCTTTTTAGTTGTATTTTGATTCTATTTTAAGTGTTTTATTTCATAAAAAGCTGCAACCCCCCCAACTTGTATTGAATATCATTTATTATAACTGTAAATTAGGAAAGTGTGTATCTATTTTTATTGTATTAAAAAGTTACTATTAAGAGATTGTATTAGATTTTGTATTTTTAAATTTTTGGCCATGTCAGTATTCCTTCTGTTCTCATTTTTGTATATATATTAAATTTTGAAAAATATTCCAGATATCATCTCAAAGATGTAATTGTGGGAAAAATATACTTCCTTCTTGTGCGAATAAAGATCAGACACATGGAAATTGGAATTATAAAACGGGAAACTACTGGTTCTGGTCCAAATTCTTACAGTGACAATGAAACTGTTGCCAAATATGAAATAATGGATGGTGCTCCTGTACGAGGTATGTATATTTTTCTTAACACAAGTATTCTAAATTTCTGTGATTTGATAAGCAAAGTAAAATAGTATTTTATATCTAACTTAAGTGAATTATATCATTGATAAGACCTTTATTTTCGAGAGAGTAGTGTAACAATATAAATATATTGCATCTAGATTAGAACTATTGAGCTACTTGAGACTGATTTAAGGTAGGTGATTACATTAAAAAGTCAACTTTTTGCAAAATAAGGATTTTTAAAACTTAATATAGTTGTTTGAACAGGTTTCTTAATGAAAAAAGAATATTGTTTTCGCCCATTTTTTGTGAAGTTACAGATTTTTATATTTGCATTTACATTTGTTTTAATTCTATTTTACATCTTTTGTTGCTATTTTCTCAAATATAAAATAAGTAGAATTTTTTTACGAAAAAAAACCCCTCTTAAATTAAAATCTAATGTATGTATTATGTTCAAATATGGTATAATAATTTCTGTTTTGCAGTCCCTGTATTAGAGAATAAGTAATCTATTCATTTGGAAATGTTTTATATAATATTTAATTTTGTGTTTCATAATTTGAAAAAAAAAAAGATTAAAAATAACTTTTAACCCCAATAATTAAAAAAATTTAGTTTAGGAATTGGTTTATATATTTCTTAAGCACTCTCCAAGATTTTAATTAAATCATATGATAAATCATATGATAAACCTCTACATCAAAAGATTTCTGCTTTATACCTCTTTTTAGCTCCCCCACCTAAAAAAGCGAAAATGGACCCTTTTTCTTTTTTAAAATGCTGTGTTTAACTTGTATATTTTAATTTTATAGATGTTTTTCCAATTTTTCTTTATACCAACATTTAAAAATGTAATTATTTTCTAATATTTTTCAAAGAAATTCATTCCAGACATGGTCACATACCTTAAGTAGTTAAAATAATGTTTAAATGGAGTTAAATGTTTAGTAATAGTTTGAATTAAATCTGAAAAAATCTATTTTAAGTTGTTCTTTAAGTCTCTATACTAATCAATTTTCTATGGTATATCATTAGTTTGGTAGAATACTTCCAAATTTTAATGAGCAAGAAGAGCCTCATGTAACAAGAAAAACTTTATTACAAATTTAAGGGAGGGAAAACATCCAATCACAGCTGTGTAATTTCTTTTATCTTGAGGGTTAACTTACAAGAATTGCTGACTAATTACATTTGTATTTAAAACAAGCTATTTAAGTATATAAATGTATGAAGTAGCTAAAGATGTTAACAAAACTTGGATTTCAGATCATACTGTATTGTTTGCTATTGAAACTTGTAATTAAAAAAAAAAAATGCTCTGCTCAGAATATGTGACAGTTTCTTTGAGACTAAAAAGCTTTATTTGGATTTAAAAAAACTTTAGATTACACTATGGTTTTAATTTTTTGCCCACAGTAATATATTTTTTTGATGTTTATTTTTATTATATGCATTTGGAGTTGTTTCCAAGTACGTAGATATATTTTTCCTTTGTGTAATATTTAGATGAATTGCCAATAAATTTTACAGCTCTCTCTCTCTCTCTCTCTTTTTGAATTGAGAAATTTAGTTATCTTGTTGATTCATATATTGCATTCAGATTTTTTTCGTCTTATAGGAGAAAGCATTCCAATTCGTGTATTTCTAGCTGGTTATGATTTAACCCCTACAATGAAGGATATTAACAAGAAATTTTCTGTGAGGTATTATTTGAATTTGGTTCTAGTCGATGAGGAGGATCGAAGATATTTCAAACAGCAAGTAAGTTTTAAATATTCAAGTCATTAAATTTAAGTTTTCTCCGTTGTCTTATTTCTTTTGTTTATGTAACTAAGAATTCATCTTGGGACAAATGAATTCATTTACAAAAAGACATAATTCTGCATTTTTCTTCATTGATTAATGTTAATTCTTATTTCCTGTCGGATGTAAAGAAGTTTTTTTTTGTCGTGCATTATCCCTGTTTATGTTACATTAATTTGTATAGAAGGTAAAGAAATTAATTTATATATTAATTTGTTTCCTGATTTTTCCTCCCTTATAGGAAATTGTTTTGTGGCGTAAAGGTGAGCTGACTAGAAAAACAATTCAACAATCGGCTCCTGTTGAAAGCAAGTAAAAATATTTGAATATGAATCCTATTGTTGTGAGTGAATTCTACATTGTTCGATAATGAATTCTATGGACCAATAGGCACTGAATGGCATAGAATATTCAATTTTCTCTAACGTCCAGTGTAATATGTCTATGGACTTTTTAGAAAATTGGAGCAAAGTTTATTAAATCATTCCATTTTGGTAAACAAATGGACATTGTATGTATGCCAATGTAATATTTATCTTAATATATGATTAATTTGTTTGTTATACATACCTCTTCACACCCTGAAATTTCTAATATTCAGAAGAACAGTTGTACATGAACCAATCATTGATAAATTTTGTAATTTGTTTATTATTTTTGGATATGTGAAAAGAGAACAATCAAAGATGTATTATGGAGATATGGTCTTAAAAATGTCGTTTAAGTAGTTGGTAATAAATGTTTTGTGTGTAACATTGATATCTTTTTAAATATTATGCACTGTTGTAATATGCTAGTCTTCACAAAGCATCTAGATTTTTTTTTCATCATTTTTTGACTTAACTATTTTGTGTACTTCTCATTTCAGAGTTGTTTTAAATACATTGAATGTGTTTCATAACTTTAAATATTTTGTTAATTCTTTTTCTTTTCTCAAAATTTTAAATTTTTATAATTGTTTGCTTTGTTTAATTTATTGCTAACTGAAAAAAAAAACTTTTTAAATTTTCTGCTCTAGAATATTTCTAATAGATATCATCAGTATCTTTAATGAATATTATTCATTTATATAAGCAGGAAAGTGCTTTACAGGTGAAGTTTTTCTGCTTTTTTATGACTTCAGTGGAAGTGTTTCAAACTTATAACAGGATATTTTTTACTGTTGGAATTTAATATTGATATATCTGCTCTACATTGCAATTGCTCAAAAATAAGAAACTTTCCATATTTACCAGCATTGTCATTCAATTTATTTATTCATTGAATTCCCATTAGTTGATAATTTCACAGGTATTTCAAGATTTTTCTATTTATTCAAAATTTTAATATTTCTTCCTTTCTTTTAAACTTCGTAATGACATATTAGAGGCTTTCTGTTCAGTTTCCGTAAATTTAAAAAAATAATAAAGTGGTAACTGTGTAGATCTTGTTCAAAATTACATCGATTACATATTTTAGAAAGAGGCTGTTTCAATTAGGATGAAGCTTAAATGGAAATTAGTTTCGAGAATTGATGGGACATTAACTGTTTGGTAATATTTTTAAAAAATTTCAGTGCAGTTATTTATGATTTGTTGCTTTTTAAGCAATGCATATCCACTGAAGATTTATATTATATTATTGATTATTTTGTGAAAACCATGTAGTTGTATACCATTGTAAATTGGAGGGGGGTATATTAAGTTTCAATAATTTCTGTTGAAATATATTAAGTTAACTAGTTTCTTGTTATTGAATTATAAAGCATGCATAGCTGTTTAATGTAATATATAAAAGAGGACAGTTATTTTTATGAATGAGATATTGTGATTGCCTTTATGTAGATCAATGGAGTATATTGTTTTTTGTACTATATTGAGTAACTTTTAAGCGTGGTTTGAAAAATTTGTAGAAACTATTTTAAACAGAATTTGAAATAGTACATATACACACAAAATAAATAAAATAATTATTTGATAAGTATATGATTATTTCGATTTTCTGGATATTGTTTGGATCTGATCTGCATTGTTTTTCTTTAATTACACTAATTTCAACGTTATTGCTTCATTTAAAATTTTTCTCTTGTAATTAAGTACATTTTTCAATGATTATAATGATTTTGATGTAGAACAAATATATATATATATATATGCATTCGTTAAAAGTCCTGCTTTCCAAGTGCTTTATTTTAGTGTTGTATTTCATATATCTGGGGATTCTTTTTTTTTTTCAAACTGTACAATATATGAAAAAATAAAGTTATTTGTGTAATCAGAACTTTTCCCCTTAAAATTTTGACATGCATTCACCACTTTTCCCACAGTTGATTTTTCAGGTATTTACAGTGATAATTTTATTATTTTCTTAATGTTCTTTTAATTAAATTTAATGAGACAAAAATATTCCGAGTTCTATAGAATTTATAGTTTTATAGTGCTGAAAATTGAATAAGTTAATCTTGAAAATAATTGCAATATTTCTAAATTTACTCTCCTTTCTCATATCTGACAGCCCCCCCCCCCCAATAAAGCCTTTTTTCAAGGACTTGAAATGCACGAAGTTTCGCAATTTACACTGTTGCCATGCCATTAGCAGAATAAGGGCTAAAAAATTGTTAAAAAGAAGTGTTAAATGCAAGGAATTCTGAATTTTCATAAAAACTGGGAAATTTAAGCTTCCTTTCCATACAAAAATAACCGCTCTTAAAGTTTGCAAGAATAAAAGATCGTATTCATAGCTTCCAAAAAACGATTCAAGGGCATTCAAGATTGTTTAATGCCGAAACCGCTTTTCTGTCTTGTGAACGAGGGTGTTTAATTTTTCCTTTTTAAATAATCCTTGTTATAGTTTCTTTAAAAACCCTGTCACAGATTTAATATATGAAAATACTTGCTTTTAAAAAATTCGTTTTGGAATAATTTTTAGCTCCACAAACTGAGATTCCAACAATTGATTACTGTTTATATATAAAACTTATCTTTTCAGATATATTGTAATTGAAACATTTTTTTTCTTGTTTTATTGATTTTTGAAAGCGCGAAATACCTTCCCTAAATAATGGTAAAGTTTTCGGATAGTGTTTAAATATTTTTTTATATAACCTTTAAAAGTCATGCAAATAACTGAACTTCATTTCTTTGGCAACAGTCATTAAATACTTGTTATAGTATTTAGAATATATTGCTGTCATTAAAGCTTCATTTACTGAGGTCTCAGATTCAAAGCAGATATGTTTAAGGAAGTGTTCAAAGGTTACCATCATTTTTTAAAGTATTTCATTTCTTTTGCTGTGAGCTTATATCAATCGGTATTTTTTGTTTGTATATTTTCGCTTCAAATAATTTCGATGCATATAAACTTTCAAAAATTTACATGAGTGTATTATATATTGAGGGCATTGAACTATGTGATGGACTTGAATGTAAATGATATTTTCAGATTTAATTTTAATGATATTTTAAAATACATTGATGAAATATTTGTACTATAGTAAACACCTAAGGGGGGGGGTCGAAAATCACATCCCAATATATAAATAACCTTGTAAAAAAATTTGAAATTAAAACTAATTTCCTTTAATAAGGAATATAAATCTTATTTTTCTCTTCAAGATGATAAATTATTAACAAGTAAATACAGCTGTTATCTGAAAAGTAATAGTTTCATGGAGTGGGTTGGGACTTAGCTCAAAATCAACATTATCATATTCTGTATCTAAGATGTAAGGAATATAAAAAGCAGCAACAGCATTTCAGTAGTGTATTTGAGTTGAAAACTTAAAATGAGATTGCATTCAACTATAAACAAACGAATAGTCTGGAATAGGAAGCGTAACAGATTTTCTATTCACTACAATTTTTCAGATATCCCGACAGTAGTTGGAAGTAATATTTTCAATTCAAAAAGTCCTCTAAGAGGCCGTCCAATATACACTGCTGGCCATTAAAATTGCTAACACCGTGAAGGAAAGCAAATTTTATTTTACTAAACAGTGATATGAGGACAAAATGATAAAGTCTGTAAACAGTTTAAAGGTTTTGGGGATGCGAAATTAGTAGAAACAGCTGCCACCCTTTGCAATAAAATGGCTTCTACCCGGTTAGTCAAGGACTGGATCTGGGTTTGGATAACAGTCTAGAACTAGTTCATGCTGTTCATTCCATGACAACTTTCACGCCGCTTCAAATCTATGTCATTTCATCAACCATATTAGCTGGAAAAGGAATGGCTGGCCAGTGTCTCAGCAACTTATGACCAAATGCTTTCAATGGGCGATAGATCTGGAGACCAGGGCAACTCTACAATATCCTGTGTATCGTGGAAGGTCAAAAGACGATGGTCAATATGTGATCTTTCATTATCTTGTTGGAAGATGGCATTTGGAAAGCCTCGAAGATAAGGCACAATGGCTGAATGTAAGATGTCAGAAATGTACCGATCTGCGTTCAAGTCACAGTCAATCCAAATTAGAGATGTGCGTGTCATGAACCCAATGTCTACTCGAACCGTCACACAAGGTGCAGGATCCTTATGCAGATATCAAATGTAAGCAGGCGATGTACGGTCTCCTCGGAGTCCCCAAGCACATATACGGCCATCAGAACATTTCATGCAGAATCAGAACTCGTCTGAAAAGATGACATTGCGCTACTCTTGTATCCAGCTTATCGTCTCTTTTTATGATGTCTTGTTAAGGGAAGTTGAAGTAATGATCGCCATGCTTCTGCGAATGTCGTCACACCGTACGACTGAAAGCTGGGAATGCTGCAAACATATCCATTTCCTGACAAATGATCTATAATGTAGTTGTTCGGTTTTGCTGGGTAGACCTCGCAATAAGTGTCCTCTCGGGCGTTAATCATGTGATCCTGTATAATGTTCAGTATGATTCCCGGCAACCCATTAATTCCATATTCACATTCCAGTTGTTGGATTTCGATTTATGCAACGGGTGATATCACGGAACGACAATACACACTGCCGATAGGCAACGATCCTGCTTAATCGAATTCCGACACTTCTGAGCAAAATACAACTTTACTAAGTGCTTTCCGAATGAGAAATCTAATACACATTTTTTTCTTTTATGCAATACTTCAGATGTCGTTTCTGCCTTTTACATCTTTCAAATGCGTTGAAATAGTAATAAGTTGCATATCGCAACCTCTTCTTCCTTTATGCGTTTTATTTAAAGGAACTTGGTATTAGTGGTTTTATCTCCCGCCAAAAGAAAAAAAAAGGGTATGTGCTACTGTGAGTTCTACATAAATCTGATACTATATGAATACCTCTTTTTACGAATGGGAATCCCTTGCCTGCCATTTTAACCCTTTCTGCCTTGAATTTTTAAAATGTGAAAAAAAAAGGGTGATAAGTGTCACCTAGAGAATATCCACATTTAATTTCATCTCATTTTCACCCCGGGTATAGGAACCAGAAAGTCGTGGTAAATGCCACCTTCAGGTTTGAAAAGAAATGAAAATTAAGGACTTAAAATACCGCGGTGGCAAATGCCACCGGGAGGGTCGAAAGGGACACAGGAATATACATTGGAAAATAGAAATCACCGCCTCTGATAATTATGTCCTTCAAAGCGCTGACCATAAACAGTTTTTTAGTATTTCTACTTCTTTTCAAATTAGTTCGCTGCTGATAAGACGTAATTAAATTCTTGAAAACTATCAGTTTCATTAACATTTTTTATGACAACACTTTACAAAAGCAAATTCCAAAATTTGAATATTTGTTAGCATAAAAGATGCTTGAATACATGAAGTAACAAAAATTACTGGACCTCAAGGAAATGACATCACCTATTAGAACATATATTGATATTTTAAAAATTTTTACATGCGTTTTTGGTCCTCGCACCTGTTGCTTGGTTGTTTGATTCATGATAAAACTCGAGTACTGCTTATCTAATCCCATATCCAAACCCAAAAAATATTCAGTCAGGAGTAAATGTTTGTTACCAATTTTTCAGTTGTCATAAAATCGGTAAAATGTATTAAGATTTATTTTCGGTATTCTGACACATAACATTTTGGACGATTAACAATTTGAAACAAAATACGAGTTGGTACTGAAACTAAAATAGGAAGGCGGGGAATCGATTTTGAAATAGTTGATGCTCATTTGCTAAGTACTAAAACTAGAATGTGCATAATTGAAAGCAAAGCACTTGTTTGAAGACACAAACAATATTTCAAATTTTTTGAAAACGAACGGAAGGCGTTTGTGAATGATGAAAATATAGGCTGTTTATAAGTGAATATACCAACTTGCAGATCTGTTTAAAAAAACTCAAGTGCAGTCTTGTTAATCAGAATTAAAAAAAAAAAAAACAATTCAAATTTTTAATTCAGCACAGTTAATGTTCTATATGTGCCTTTCCAGAACCATACAAAGAACATCGAAGCAATATGGTAATTCATGCAATTTTCTGCATGCCTGGTGTGAAGCTTTGAAAGATAGCAGATATGAGTATAAGGCGATATTTGATTACCCCCCCCCCAAGTGGGGTTAGATCAAATTGCAGGTGTTCTACCATTACCAACCGACGCTGACGAATTTAAAACATGCATACCTGCAAGCTTTCAAAGCGTCACATTAAAGATGCTGAAAAAGTATAGGATGAGTTATTGTATCACCTTGTTATCACAGAGTCACTTATGGTTTTCAAACGGCTACTTTACCATAATGTGTTCTCAAGTTGTCTTTGCACAGTTCTGGTGGAAAGGGATGTTAGAGATGGTTATTAAGGCTGTTTGTTACTACGACCAGTCATGGTTTATATTTTCGGAGTCCCTTTAACTGTCATCCAGAAGTTTGTGTATCTTTGACGCCATTTTTTTTTCCTGTACGATGTTACTAGGGCCGATACCATGGTCGTTGCATGATTCATGAAGTCAATTTTTTTTACGGCCGTCCAATAGTTGGCTCTCTTTTGAATTTCGTTAGACTGACATAGCAGCTTCCGTTAGAGCTTATGGTAGGTGCATGTAGCTTATACAACAGCTACTGATAACATTTCCCTTCACGGCTATTTGGTGGCGACTTCTGAGTCAATGGGCGCCACTTTGATTTAGATAAATGCGACCAACGTTTTCATAGTTCATATTATTTTACTACCCAACTGTATATAATATGGATTTTGCTTTGCATCTCGATACATTGTATTAAAGTTGCATGAGGTTTTTTTTGGAATGGACCATGTTATTCGGAACTATGGCCAGATGATGAGAGCACCAGAGCCGGCACCTTTTCCTTAAACTACCGAATCATAAAAGCAGGAAATTTGATCCTTGACAGATTTCACATGCATCAGACCCGCATACACCATGGATATTTCGCGGAATCAGATTTCATCCCCTCTTTAATGCATGTGTCAATATTTCCGACCCCGAAGTTTTATTTGTACTCGCTTCAAAATTTAGCAAACGAAGTAAAGTACTGAATGGAACAACATATTTAAATGCATTCTCAAAAATTTTATTCTATAATGTAAAGTAGTTGATTTTGCTAAAGTTAAAAATTTGTGGTGTTATGTCAACACTAAACTTCTTTAAAGAATGTCTAAAGTTCTTTTCTTAAAATTCAGCCCTTCTTTACTAGAGTGGAAACACCATAAGAATATTTATATAGCTGCTATATCTTTTTATCAAATTTGCATTATAAAAAGGTATATTTGGGATATATACTTGTCATAAAAATTATGTTTTTAGACCTGGAAATTTATTCGGCAAAATAAGATGCAAACTAATTGGTGAGAAACTCTGCAATTTGGTGCTTTTCAGCAATCTCTGTTTCTACACCACTAGCTATTATTTCAACTGAAAACAATAATCGTAATTACGGATAAAATAATAACACAAATTCGACATAACAGTTTTTATTGCAACCAGGTAAATAAGTTAAAATGCGAAGAAAAAATATTATATTCATTTGATGTGAATAAAAAAAGGCACATAATTAGAACAATATGAGTGAATTACAATAAAACGTATTCAACGATACGAAAGTGGTGAAAAATGAGTAAGTCAAACAATTTTTTTCATTCTCAACCACAGTAAGTACAATGGGGAAGCAAAATTAATATTAAATACAGGAATGGAAATAAAATACTTTGAAACCAAGTATTACGGTTTCATGTATACAGCATGCCGGAATGAAGGCAATGGTCTTGATTTTTTAAAAATGAAATTCTATGAATATCAAGCATCTAGATGGACTGAAGTTTCAACATAAAAGTGTTTTAGAGTTTGGCACAATATGACTTGAGAGAAATTAAGTTGTAAGTACTTTATCATAACTCGAAGTATCTGTATTTTAATTGACATTCTATTAATAATATTTGAAATGAGCATATTTATATTGAATTTAGAAGATATCATATTTTGCTAAATTTCTTTGCAAAACCATTACAGAAAAGTAAACCAAAACTATTAAGTTTGCACAACTGTTTAGTGCCGTGTAAATGTATTCAAGCACGATGTAGGGAGCCATTCTGTTCAATATAAGAAATAATTTTGATAGCTTTTATTTAAATTGCTATGAAAACTGTCATTTTAAAATGAAGGATATTACAATTTCACGAGCGCACACTCGAAATGAATCCAGTACAGTGCATCAAATTTATAGACATCATACATTTTATTGCATAGATTGAAAAAGTAAGATACATAAACAAATTAATAGTCAAATTTCTAAGCAATATGAATTTTAAAATAATAAAACAACTGCGTTTCTAATTTGCACTGAACAAAAATGATGTACGAGCAGCCCACAGTAATAAAGAATATAACAAATAAATATTTTTCATAAATTACATTTTAGGTCAACATTTTATGAATTTCATAGATACAAAATGAGTACTATTTATAAAATCACAGATCTTCACGTTGAAAAAAGTGTTGATCACTATAAGTTTCTTCAGTACCCTGGTCTTTGACATTTTGAGCAACTCGTCCAGATTTGATTTTAGACAAAATCTCATACGCCTGTTGAATTTCAATAAATTTTTCTTGAGCAATCTGCTTCTTTTCAAGATCTTTGTGTTTGTCAGGATGCCATTCACGAGATAGTTTTCTATAACGAGCAGTGATTTCCTGCTGTGTGGGTGAACCATCCAAGCCCAAAACCTATGATATGAGAAATAAGTACATTGTAAAGTAGATGATCATAAAATGATTTTATACGCAGAATAATTAAAAATTTTTTTCATTAATACTCGTTTATTATCAACGGTTTTACACTTGATGCGACAAATAATAAATGAATCCTAGAATAAGTTTTATTTCGTTTTTATACTAAAATTATACCCCTTATCAACTTCAAATAGTAAAAAAACACACACAAAGAAATCAAAAATTAAACTAAGAGCAGTATTAAATTTCGGGAAAAGAATTGGAATAATATATACACTCCATTTGATATTATTCCAATGAATGGACAAAACAATTCTAAATCACTGCAACTCCTCTTTAGAAGTGTAAAGTAGTTCCTAACGGTTTGACAAAGGTGATATTTCTCGCCGATCAAACTGGATAAAATTGCATTTTGTGTTCAGTGAAAAACACAGCATTATATTTCAACGATTATGTTGAGTCAAAATTTTTCTGCTAAATTTTCGTAATGTTTTAAAACAGAAGTCTCATTTAATTTTCATTGTATGATTTTATTGCAAAAATTTTTTTAACGAATCAATTTAAAAATGCACCAAAAATTTTCATTTTCATTCCCAGATCAAGATATTGAATGTCTGAAACGGACTGTTCCTTTTAAATCCGTTCAAATTCAAGTAAAGAATTAAAATTCAAATCGACTGTTGTTCTTAGGATGTAGGGGGAGTGAAACAAAATTTAAAAATAAACATTTTACATTAGCAGAAAACACTTACCCTTAAAATCTAAAGCTATTTTCGATTTAATGGATGTTTTTCTTTTGCTTGTTTTGTAAATAGAGTTGCACACATATACACTTTATAACACTTTCTTGTGCATACGCATGGGTTAATAAAGGTTTGTCATTAATTGTTAACTAAAAAACATTTTATTGAAACGCATACGGCATACATGAATTAAACCGTTGAAACTATGTTTTCTGCATTTCAAAAAAGGCCATTACTCTAAGAAAGAAAAGTGTAAATGAGAAAATTATAAGCATTAAAATAAATCTATTTAATGAGACGTCGAACGTTATATCTTTATGATAGAAATGAAAAACCTGCAACTTTTGAATATTTAAATTTAAAGTTAACATCTGAATTATTTTTTAAAAAAATTAAGCTTTGCTGAAAAAGACGGTCGACAATAAACGTCTGTTTTATAGAATTCGCGATACAAAAATAACTCAAAAACTTTTTTTCAAAATAAATAAATAAATAAAAAAAAAATACAGTGTTCATTTTTTAGAAAAAAAAAGGGGGCAAAAGTTAAGTTCGTAATTAACATTTTACCAGAAAGTATTTTCAACATCATGAAATTTTTTGTCTTCAATTCTAGATCAGACTAAATAATCCAGTAAAGCATAAAATTTTACTTCAAAACAAAGTAATTTCCATACAAACAGCATTAGTACATTAATAAAAGAAGATTTTTTGCTCCTTTAATTTGACAATTAAATAAACTGAAATCAGTTTGATTCGTTCATATTAAGAATTTTCGGTCAGAATGAGCAAATTCTGTTTCTGTATTATAATTATTCTCAAGTTACCGCAACTTTAATACTACTTTAAAACTCAATGAAATCTTTGTTTTGAAGATATCGTGAAACAGGCTGAAAATACTACACATCGTGAAACAGGCTGAAAATACGTAATGACATTTCTAGTCATAATATGTGCATTAGAAATTGAATTTTTCAAATCAGTTTTTAAACTTTATTTTCACTAAAAATTATTTCTACTTACATTAGAATGTTATTCCTGTTCGCTAACGTCATAAGAGAAGTATTATTTAAATTACTTTAAGTAACGCCACAATATGAACTGAAAAGAGTTAAAATTACGTATTATATTTTGCGAATTAGTCAATAAACTTGTACATCAATTATAGGAATAATCTTGAAATCGTAAAAAAAATCAGCACAGAATCAAAGAATTTTCATAAGTCCTGATTTTAGCAACTTCGAATGAATTGGAAATTCATAAAACGCTTCCTAAAATAGTTGTTTTTCTCTTTGGCCACATAACACCCAAATTCATATATTAGTTAATTTTTTTTAAGCTAAAAATGGCTGAAACATCACCCGAACTGATTTTATTTATATAGAAAATTTTAATACTGACGTTCTGATTCAGTCGATCAAAACATATCAACGATGCGATAGTCGAAAATAATGGTCACTTCTCAAGATCTCCAAAAACCTTTTAGATCTTTAGAAGAGAAACAAAATACATGCGCTGCAAATTTATAAAATTAGATCAAGTATGTTAAATTAAATGGTGTCCACAAATGCTAGAACAACCAATATGCATTGCCAAACATTTTAGTAAAAATTCTTGTAGACTAATTCTCGATTTATATTTTCATATTAACCTTGGGTCAGTTTAAAAGTAACCAGTGCTGAAAAAAAATTTCAATAAGTAAAAATATGTAAGCAGAAAAGAAATACCTAACTTGAAGAAAGAAATGGAATTTTATAGTTGTTCTTTTTTACGCTGCACCTTTCGGTCTAACAACTCGACTTTTGTGCTATAGCATCCATATAATATATATATATATATATATATATATATATATTTCAATTCCTACTATTAACTCACAATCTCCCTATATATCTTATTCAAATTTTCAATTGTTAATAAAATAAATTTTATTCAACTACTTAAGTTCAAGTAAATTTTTTAAAACTTGTAATGGATGACATTTGAAGTTAATACGGTTTTTTCAAATATTAATTCATTAATTTTTAATTAATTGAAAACCAACTTTCTCAATCAAAATCTTTATTTCCAAACCGCCAAAAAGTAACGAATTCAGTTTGTCCCCCCAAGCCAATACGGTTAGACTTAACATGTTTTCGGCCGATTATTTCAAACGATTCTGTTTATTTTCTTAATGATTGATGCATTTAAAACTAAACCTTGTTAACAAAACAGGCGTAGAAAATTCAAGCTTGCGCCGAATCAATTAGTGTTGAAAATTCAACACCAATTGAGTTTGTTCCGAGTCTGTTTTGATTTATTTTCAATTGAAACAAACTTCATTTTTTTGGCCAGGTATAATTTTTTGATCAATTATTTATATAAATTGTAATTAATTAATAAAAAGAAACTAAAATAAAATGTTTCTTTGTTGGCCTAGGTGGGATTATATATATATATATATATATACTACTACTACTACTAGTTTTCGAAATAAAATATATTTAATTAAAGCCTCTCTTGTCTGCCTATCAAAAGTCAGAATTCTAACCCATTTGCAGACTCAGAAGGTGGAAAAACACACATAGAGCGCTAGCAAATATAAAACTTGCTCTGAGAAAACGGATGGGATTTCGCGACAGGTGCTGAATAAGAAGCTGATTAAACAATTAGTAAAACAGATGACGCTTCCCATTCGCTTGTTTCAGTGAAGTAAGCAATAAAGAACCAGGTACGGGTAAGAAGCAGATTACAGAATCGCACAGCAGAAATGCATTGAATGAGAATTTAATATGTAAAAATACTCAGTTTCCTCTGTATATAGTTTTATTTGTAATTTTAGCATATTTAGACACTGATGCAACAAAAACGTGCTCAGGTGCTAGGTAATAATGAAAAAAGGGTAAAATAAGAGTGCAAAATCGAACAAGAATTAAGTACATTAGATAATATCCAGATTAACCGCACCAAATAAAATATTACTGTTTTAGAAAGCATTAATACTAGCAATGTTTTCTTTACAATACATAATAATTTTTATTTCTTAACATCTCTATCTTTTTCCCAACACTACGGAAATAGACAACTCTTCCACTTGTAAAAATATCTTGCGCATCTTTATAAGTGGAATTTAAAAAAAATTTGATCGATTTCATACAAATTTGATTTTGTTTATTCAATTTGAATCTTATCTGCTTGCTTGAATAAAAAAATTGTTCAAGAATCTTCTGGAATTTATTAGGCAGATGAAAGTTTGCATTGTTCAAGATTTATTTTCAATAAAAAAAAAATCCTTTGACTGTGTTATAGAGATTCCGGAATCCCCTCCCCGTAAAGACGCCCTAATACCTTCCACTTAACGTATCATGGACGCTAATGGTTCACACCAGCTAAGAAGCCGAGTTAAGAAAATAAAAAGAGAATTTTTAATATAAGGAAAAGTAATGGTAAGAGATTACTAGAGAAAAATGCAGAATGATGTATAATTAAATATTTTGAACACTAGATGTTAATTAACTAGGGGAAGGCTTTATATTATGCGGACTGATTGCAAGCTGAATTGTTGGAAATATATTGAACTAGTTATTTTGATACGTTAAAGAAACGACTCTTGGCTGTTCTGAATATTCGGCTGTGTAACTTTTCGCTAAATAAGGTAAAGCATTTCATAGATTTTTTTTTTAAGTATATATTTGAAAAGTTGCATGGAAAATAATTTTTCAATATTTCCCATGTACACAAGATTATTTGGTTATATTTTTATGGTAATTTTTCCTATCTTCGGTAAATATAATTATGTTATTATTTTATGAATAAATTATAAAGATTGGATGCAATAAATGCTTAAAGCAATTTATAATTTCGAATTTCAAACGATTAAGTAAACCAAACGAAAAAATATATATTATAACTTCATGAAATGAACTTAAATAAATTTTAAAACAAAATATACTGTAAAAATTTTTGATTACTGCTATAACTTATATGCTAGGGAGCTGAGAAACCATGCTCAATCTTTTACATCGACAGTAGTTTAAACTAAGCATGTGGCAATTTAATGCAAAACCATCAGTAATTGAATTCTCTTCAACCATTTCATCTTCAAAGATGTAATTACTTATGAGATTAGATATGGAAATAGTGGAGGGGATAGGGTGTAAAATTTTAGTTTCCTAATAACTTAGGGGAGAAAAAAACAACAATTCATTTTTCAATTAGACGATACATTAAAAAAAAAAATCTAAGCTGCAATTTTTATGAAATCACAGAACTTACTTCAAAACTAAGCACATTATTTTCAATGAATAATAACAATAAGAAAAGACTTTTTTTTCCAACTTCTTTTTAATTTTTTTTTTTTTTTGCTGATAAAGTTTATTTGATATTTTCCCCAAACGTCAAAGATAAACTCAATTAACCTTTAATTAGAAAAAAAAAAACGACAAAGAAACTGCGAAACTTCAAGATTTATGATCAAAGAAACAATTAGAAAATCAGAATATAAGTTCTTCCATCTGTTTTTGAAATGTTAAAAATTAATTCAATAAACAGTAAATGTTAACCAAAGTAGGAAAATTGATATAACCCGATATAAGCAATTTTTTATTCAAGTTCTAAGAAAGCATCCGTTTCTTAAATAAAGGAAAATATCACGTTTAGATTAAAAGAAATAAAAATAAAAGATTACGAATCCCTATTCATAAATATTTCAGATGGTCAGTCAAAATGAAGCTTCGCAGTATTTTTAGCTCTACATTCCATTCAGAAAAACTATATTATATATATATATAGATATATATATATATATATATATATATA
>JAOUZG010047196.1:4752290-4766096 GCA_026289955.1 Argiope argentata
TCTCTCTCTCTCTCTTTCTACACACACACACAAAGAGAGAGAGAGAAAGAGAGAATTTTTTAAGAATTTGAAAGATTGAGATCGATTTATATTACCTTCATCGCATTCCTTTCACCAACTGGATCAAAGGCGTCGATGACTGCTCTCCAGACTTCTCTCCATCCGTGATCTTGCAAAGTTCTCCAAATCTCTTTCATTACAAAAACAAATTCCTTCCATATGGGACTCTTGAAGAAATGCTTTGCCGCGTCCCGGCATTTCACTGGTTCTTGACCTTCTTTGACGATTGTGCAATTGAAGTACAACCAGGAGCCCCAAAGGGACAGATAGATGAGGCCACAGAATGATAGAAATGCTATTCTACGCGAAAATGATTTTTGTGGCCTGGGCGTTCGACGCCACTTCTTAGAGTTCGAATTAAAATAACTTAAAGATGCCAGAGAAGTTAAGCATATGGGAGCATCGTAAAAGAAATACACAGGTAAGCTAAGATAAGCCCCGATTAAGGCACTGCTGAATGCTCCCTCGTGCCGACCAATATTTCCCACGAGGTAGACACCTAGAGGAAAACAGTCCAGTCATTTTAATAGAATTACACTTCATACAGTACACTTTATTTTTTTACACTTAATTACACTTAATAGGTTGTATTTAAGGAAGTGCAAGAATAAAGATGCTTAGTTACAGATAGGGTGTTACATTTTTTAGGTATTTTAGAAAATCATTCCAAATCTTTTCATGCAATTCATAATAGTACATTCATCAAAGCAAAATACACATAACTTAAAAGATCGTTTTGGTCTCCATATAGCCCATTTGTCTTTCTGTCTTTTTATACACGATATAAAAATGAAAAGAAAAAAAATGTATTTGTTTCAAGAATTCCGAAGTTGTTTAAATGAAAGGATTAATCACTGAGATACGCCGACATAAACAGCTAAATGGCGATGATCTGATTAAAAATAAAATTTTTAAAGCATTTTACTTGTAAGAATCTGCTTAGTTGAAGAATTCTACAAATGCAGCGCCAACAATTCGATCCATATCTAGTTCAAAACGTCATAACTTAAGAGACAGAAAAGTAATTTGTAGTCACTCGTGATATTAATTGCAATTGATTGCTCCAGGCAGTTGAAAAAGTGTTGTCTGGTGAAGTGAAGATTTAGTAAAAGTTTCTCCTAAGTTTTTAGAACGTTTGTAATTAATGTGAAATTAACTAGACAGAGTGCAGTTTAGTTTAGTTTAGTTATATTAATGCCCCGTTGTAAAGCAACAGTAGGGCTATTATGGGTTGGACCTCGTAATTTTGAACCACGGTCAGATGACGAAGATGACACGTGAGCTGGACCCCGCCCTTTCCACACCACAGCAGAGGGAGGACATTCGGCACCGATAGATTTAACGTGCAAATGTCCCCCTTACACGACAGTCCTTCGGTGGAATCGGATCTCGAAATACGGCTAACGAGACGAGACCTTACCACCAGGTCACCGCGGTCCGCTAGAGAGAGTGTAACGCAGCCCTAATAAATAATTGTTAGACTATTTAATAAACCATGAAGAAACCCATGCACACCATTTTTTTTAACATAACGCTAAAGTTTACAACGTAATGAAAGAACAGGTATCCATCATAAGATTCTGAGCGATCATTTTCAACATTGCAGACATTTCATTTCATTTCATTAGTACTAATTGGTGGCTACCCAAACGTAACATCTTGAAAATTTTCATAAATTATACTGATCAATGAATAACGAAGAAATGAAAGATGATAAAATAATAAATAGTAAACTGGGATAGTTGCAGATGGCTGATGAGGCTGTTCTTAATGCCTGTTCTCATAAAGGAGTGATTAACAGCCTGAAGCTATTACTCAAGAAAATAACAATAATAATAAAAAAAACTACGATATAATTGTTTAGCTATTTCAAAGCAAAAATTTCTAGCTGTGCCAATGGATAAATCCTTTCATTTTATTGAATTCTGCATAAAACGCAATTTTTGAATGATCCAAAGAAATTTCTTTAGCGAAGAGCACCAAATTACAAGGAGGAGCGCTGAAATCTAACCTCTAGAATGCGATATAAAAAAAAATACTATTGTAGGTCTGATAGACATTGTAAGTTAACCAATAAAGAATTTTGGTAAAATTTTGAAATCTTTCATAAAATAATTAAATCAAAATCAAAAAGAAATTTCTGTTATTTATACTTCATAACATGGTAAAATTTCTGAATATAAAAAGGAAATGTCAAACTATACAAAAATATTAATATAAAATCAAGAATAGATTTCTGGTAAATAAATTGAACTGAAAATCTTGATTTAGACCACTAAAGGCGATATTTTAAATATCATTCACAAATCATGTCTCAGAGTTAATAATAGAAGTTTTACAGCTATCTATCAGTTTAAAGCAATGTTGGAACTTCTAAAGTCTTTTAAGCTTAAGATTTAAATTATAAAGTTAATAACTTAAATCTTAAATTTATAATTGCATGTTTTTTTCGGAAATTTATTTATACATTATCAATCTACTAAATTGAATGAAATTCAAAATTTATTTACGTAAACAAGAAAGCATTCACTCGAAAATTATAACATTGAAGTAACACAAATAGGAAATCATTACTTAACTCCGTAGTAGTATTTGTTAAAAAAAAAAAAAAAAAAAAAAACCCTGCAAATTAAAGTGGCACTAAAAATTATTGAGAATTAATAGTAAACTATTTTACTCATCATGTTACAAACTGGTTGATTCCTCCTGTTTCTGCGTATAAAATTCAGAACCTTTAAAAAGTAAGAAATAGGAACGGAGAAAGGAATAAGTAAATAAATAAAATAAAATCGAGTGTAGCACACCTTTCAAAAGTTGAGTTTTAACATACTAATCAACGTCCATTTTACAATCATAAAAAAATGGTGTCTTTCAAAAGGAATAACGCATTCTTAAAAATTTCCCAAGAAGATGTTCAAAATTTCCAAAGGTAAAACCCCTTTTTCTCATCAAATTTCAAAACTACCTCAGAAATTGACTCAGAAAATCAAATTTCATTAGTCTACGTCTATTCATATGGAAATTATTAGGTAACAAAATTTTGACAAAATTTAAATTTTTTGAAAATGTGAATAATAAAATCATAATGTTGAACATTTATTCCAGTTGTAATTCGGGAATCTCATTGATAAAGAACAGCTGTCTCGCAAATCGAAACTGGAATTATTTATACAGAAAAAGAGGGCCGAGAGAAAAGAGGCTCTTATTCTCTTATTCTTCCAATCTTTAGAGATCGGCATTTCGAAAATGGGGAGGAGGAAATAATGAAAGAAACCTGAATTTCCTTGTATTTTCCATGCTTTTATGAAAGAGGGAAAGTTTCACTGCATTTTCCTGGGTTTTTTTTTTTTTTTTTTTTTTTGTTGTTTCTTTTAGATGACTTTTAAATTCCCAGTTTTTTCTCTGTTGTCGCGGTGACGTGGCAACTCTGAATTCGTAAATATATTCTTTTAAAAATGTTACAAGTGATATAAAAATTTTTTAAAGTCACTTCTTCTTAGGTCAACAAAGAAAAATCTTTTCTTTATTAAATAATTACAATTAATATAAAGTCGGAATTGAGCATACAGTTTAAAATTTCTTCATTTTTATTTTTTGAGAAAAATCCTTCATTCTAACCACTAAGTCACAACTGCTAACTCACTCTCGAAAATAATTTGGTTAAATCATATATTTAAAGCAAAAAATTATCAAAAAAATTATTAATTTCCCAATTGAACTCGTATTCCTCAACTTCAAATAAAAAATACCGAAATCCTTGCATTAATTAATGAATTAATATTTGAAAAAACTGCATTAGCATCAAGTGTCATTTACTACAAGTTTTAAAAAATGTATTTAACTTGAGTGCATGAATGAAATGTATTTCATTAACGATTGAAAATTTGAACAAGATATATAAATATATATAGGGTAAGTGTGAACTAATAGTAGGAATTGGAAAATAAGCTAACAGTTAATATCAATATAAAAATTGTCTTGTTTTTTTATGATTACTAAGCAATTCTTAAATTATTGTATTTTTATTTTTTTTTCTTTAATTTTAAAAATGTAAACAAAAGTGTTGAATATTTCTATTTAATTTCTATTTAGTGTTGAATATTTCTATTTAAATTGCATAAAAGAAAATAAGAGAAACTCATATTAACTAAAAGTAATTGCATTCCTCATTAAAAACAAAACAATAAATTGTATTTCTACAATACATTCGATTATGGTTGCCTTCAAAACTCAATCAAAAATTTGATAATATCTTGTGAGAGTCAAAAGCTGATTTAATTATGCTTTCTTTCTTTTTTTTTTTTTTTTTTTTTTTTTTTTTTTTGCTATAGTTACAAACCAGCAGTTTTGCTTCCCAGCACGAATGGTTTTAGAATCAGCCATATGGGTGCTGATCAGGTGCCGCGTAAGTGATGTTAGAGCTTGGCGACAAAATAGATATAGCGGGAAACTTCGTGAATTTTATCGATCCATCTAATAGGAACTGAGATACGCCCAGCACTTTCCCACTCTGTCTTCAAAAAACTATAAATGCCCGGCAGTCTCAAACATCATTGAATCGAAGTGTAATCGAAGTCGTAGACAAGTAACGAATTTTCGAGGAGATAGCGAACGGCGGAGTGCCAGAGTTATGTGGATCTCAAGAGAGTGCTATTGTCTACTATAGAAGCAGCGTCGTGTCTTGTGTGGTGTAGTGAGTCATGAGGTAGTAGGTCGGCAGCTAAAGCGAGGAGATGATGAGAACTTCAGATGTTTGGATAGACCATAGAACAAAGCTCCGAGGTTCCCCTCTCCTGCTCAATTCTGTCTGGTCGCTTTGTGTGCTGTGGTCTATTTCTACTTCTGGGCTACTGTCTGTTGTAGTGTGATGCTGTGCTTTTGTCTCGGCTGTACATATTTGTCGTCTGTGTATTCGTTATCTTTGTGTTAGTACCTTCGTGTCAAATCAATTGCTGTTTTCTACTGAGGCCTGCTGATTGCCTTCACACCAAGCACCCACTACAAGCGAACCCAATATCCGTAACACTACCTTATGTACGGATATACAAAAAGAAAAATATTGTAACTATCAAAATTTACCTTTTCCAGAGTTCACAGTTTTCACGTGTAGAAAGGAAGGGACAGTGAAGAAGTTTTTTCGGAGAAAATCCTCACGTTGGTACAGACAAGAAGCGGAAATATAACCCCCCTCCCAACCCCCGTGAAACAGAGCCATATCCTAGATACAGGGCTGGAGAGTCAGTGTCAATGACCTAACTTTATCTGCCCCCCCCCCTGCTTGTAAAGGAAGAGTGGCTTATTTTAGTAATGCTAATCTTGGTAAATTAGTAATGCTAATCCGCTATAGCAGCTTAATAGTATTTTATAATAGGGAATGTTTTCCTGGATGGTTCATTTCCGAGACGGACAGTGTAAAAAAATATTGTCTGTAAGCGCATTTTTATTTTCTAAATCAGTCAAATTTAGAAAATAAAATTACCCATTGTTTTTTTTCCAACTCCTACAATTAGTTCACACTCTCCCTGTATATATCTTGTTCAAATTTTCAATCGTTAATAAAAAAAAAACTTGTAGTGGACCCTTGATGTTAATAGTTTGTTCTTAATATTAATTCATTCATTAAATTTAACTAATTGCTAATAATTTAAATAGAGTTTTAGCAGTTTGTAATGAAAATTGAAATCAACAGGCAGTAGCTCAATCGGTAAAATGCAAGGATATCAGTATTTTTCATGTGAAGGTGAAGAATGCAAGTGCGATTCTTGCGAAAATCAATCATTTTTTGAAAAATTAATATTAATTTTAATTATTTAATAAAAATTATATTTTTTCTTTGTTAACCTGAGTAGAAATATTATATATACACTTATTTAACGTTACAGCGTTAACGTTATTTATATCTATTGTTAACAGAAAGAGAGAGGTTAGCAGTCACAATTCCGCAAGAATCGTCCATGCGTCTGGAGGGGGTGTCTCGCCCCTCTCCCCGTCAAGTCCTGCCTAAACCTCTAAGAAAGAAAATAATTATACTAATTATTTTTACTACAGATACTCCAGGAAGATCCTTTTTAAGGTAAAAATAGCTACTCGATATCACCCAAATTAGTTTTAGTTACAAAAATTGGAAAAGTCAGTATAAAGGTGCAAATGCAAAACTGCATGTTTGTAAATACAGAATAATGATGTATTTAAAATTCCTTTTCTAATATGACAAAAAGGGAAAACAAAAAATAATAAGAGAAGAGAAGGAAAAAGAAAAATACAAAATTTGATATTTTTACATTCATGGTTTAAAAATGGATACATAGTGAAAAGCTGATTTAAGAAATGTTTATGACTTTTCAGAAATAATAAGAAAGGAATTCCTCAAACATGACTTCAAGTATCTCAATTTACTATCATTTCAATATAGGACAAATTTCAAGTTAGTTACTTGACGCATTACATAATATCCTGGCAAAGAAATGCTGAGAACAATAACAAACAATTAACGATTAATAAAGAATATTTATTCTAATATGTTATTAATAGTAAGAATCACAGGGTGCTCTCAAAAAAGGACTGGTGATTTTTAAAATGTGACCGTAAACAAACTATGACGTTTACTTCAGTTATTCTTTAAAAAGATTAATCGATGAATTCGTGAACTTTCGCCAAGACAATTCTTTTTGTTAATATTGAATATTACTAAAAAGTGAAAGTCCAGCTTCAAAAGATGTTAATCATTGAACAATTGTTAAAAATTAAACAATTGTTCAATGACTGGAGTAAAATACTGTAACTCCAAGAAATGGCATTGCGCAAAAGAAGAATTGAAATAGAACAGTATTCTAAAACACCATTAGTGGTATGGCTATACATTCATGATTGAAGAATTCATTTCATTTTGCAGCAACCTGGGAATTAATCAATAACCCTCATTCTTCAAAAGACTTCACGGGAAAGAATTTTACGGATTGAGATCTAGGAAATGCAATAGCCAATCAATACCTAAACAGATAGTTCAATGCATTTATTTAGAAATTAAAACTTCAAATTGCTCAGGTAAAAATGTCAAAAATATAAAGGACGGCTAGAAATCCATGTCCATTTTATAGCATCAATTTGTAGAGTATCGCTGACGTTTAATATTAACAAAAAAGTTGTACTAAAAAAAATCCTAATCTCAATCATTCTTCTACAAAAATATCATAAGTTGACAAAATTTACATTTAAAATAATACCAGCTCTTTCTAAACTCTCCATATTTTTGATAAATGAACACACGGGCTATCACTAGAACGCTTTTTGAAGCCATTTTTTTTTTCTAAGCCAATGGACACACTGTAGATTTTATTTGTTGGGCATGACTTTTTAATAATCATCTTCATTGAATTCCCTGAAGAGCCGGAAGTACTGGCACAGGCGTGCATATACAAATAAAGAAGCTATGCAAACAATCAGATAAACATGATGTGGTTGGCAGCAACTATATAAGACATTAGGTGTCTGGTAAAGATGCCAGATCTGTTCTTGTTGCTATTGTTTGCCAACGGATTCTAAAAATCTTTGCTTTTGCCCATGCGTTAGAATGAGTTTCATTCGACAATAGGGGTAAGAAGAAAGATGAAAGGAGAAGTTGTTTACATTTAACAATAAAGTAATTTCCAGAAAAGTGGACATTCTTCCGCGTCTCTCCCCTTAGTAAGACAGAATCATCAAAAACTGGTGATCTCAGGATACTGAAACGAACAATATAACGGCAGGTTGTCAAGATTTGAGCGATTTTATAAAAATAGACGCACTAGAAATGGGGGAAAACAGCTAATAAAATTCGGATTTACAAATGCGAAAATTTCACAAGTGTTCCGAGCAATATCGAATAACCGGCAATATATGAAATCTCCTTTTACAACAAGAAAATAACTAAAAGAACGTGACCATCGATGACGTGCGGGAATCCTTAAACGAGATAGATGGGCACCACTTCCTCAAATTGTCGCGTATTTTAATGCTCGGCATCAACAAGTGTCAACGTTCGACTGCTCAACGGACCATCATCGATATGGGCTTTGGAGGAAGGAAGCTTACTCGTATACCATTAATTGCACGACACTATTATGTCTTATCTGAGACCGCCAACACCAAAACTGGACTACTGATGAAGCGAAATATAATTGCCTTGTCTGCGGAATCTCATTTCCATTTGTATCTAGTGGGTGGAAACGGTATGGAGATAATTCATGAATCCACGGACTTTATAAGTCAGCAGGAGACTTTTCAAATTAGTGGAAGGTTTGTACTGTTAATGGGCACGAGCAATCAACGTTATATTGCGCTCTTGATATGTCAAGACATAACTCTGACGCACAATAGGTACACACAGCATTACTTCCACTCACCAGCTCCCATCCATGCCTATCGTACATTCCGACAATTCCAGCAGGCCGATGTCGACCCACACGTCGAAAATTGCAATCGAATATCTCCGGGAACATTCATCTAACCGTAGCCACTGCCCCAGATCACCTTAATCCCCAGATATATATATGTTCAATAATGTTCATAGATAAGATTATAGATGATGTCTTACAATGCGAGTTCAGAAGAGATCTTCGCCACAATGCACTGTTATAGATTTTTGGATTGTCCTGTATACTTCATTATGTGAATTGCTTCCAGTATATTTCTAAGTTAGTTGAGTCTATGCCAAACTGTTTTGAGATACTTTTGCGGATTCATGGGGGCTCTACATAGTAATAAGTAAATATACTAATTTTTCTGGTTCTTCTGTGTATGCAGTTGGTTTATCTGACTTTTCACTCTGCTTTATGGGCATGAATATGGACTTCTGTGATTTGTACTTCCTTTCGATTAACATATTTTTACTCGTGAACAGCAATGATTTTAGATTCTCAATACTGACTGCAAGCAGGTTAATGTCCAATAAAACTTTTACTTATCATGGAAAAGGGAACGTTTTAATATTCTGCCATTATAGTACAGCAGTTATTATTTTAAAGACAGAAATCTCAGATTAGCAGAATAATTACTTTAAGTTAATAACTAGGGTTGCCATAATTGCCAAGAATTGATACGGGGCATTTATTAGACACAAATCATTTTAAAACTATAACAACAAAAGAAAATTACTTCTGTTATCTTTACTGATAACCTATTTGTTCAGTCTGTTTGGATAAGAAAAAAAAATTATCTCAATGTTTACACTGTGGGCTGAAAAGGCAAATATAGATTTGCATAGCTTAATTAGATATACTCGTAACTTTTGATCAATATAATTTGTATTCTCAGAAAAATTCAGCAATTTTGGCTAATAGTTCTCTGTTGAGATAAACAGACTGGTTGAATTGAATAGCAGTTTTGCCAATATCGATGCTTCTTACTCGCAAATGTACAACGGTGAATTTCTACTTCTTATTTAGGAACTTGGTTGTGCCATCCAGTCGAGGGCATTTTCTTTTTGAAATGATTGCGATCAGAAAACAGGACAACTAATAAAGGACTGAGTAAAGATATACAACAACAGTCCCGTATATTCAGGACACATGGCAACTCTAACTATAATATCTATTTTAAAGCAGGAGAAGAAAAGATAGAAAGGGGAAAAGTACAACACAAGGATAAAGCAGAGCTTTGAAACATGCAGATAAATCTGGAATACCATTTTAAAACTCACCCAGTTGTACTTAATTTCATCAGGGGATGCATAACTAAGAAAGAAGAAAAATTGAGACCATCACCATTTAATAAATAAAAATATTAAGAAAAAAATATTTTTCATATCAAGTGAATAAGGTAAAACAAACAAAATATATAATATTTCCCAGTAATTCCTTTTTAAACAAATATTTTTATAAACATATAGCATGGCAGCATATGAAAATTCATACACATATAAATAAAATACTTCCATGAAAACAAAGTACTGAATTTTTAAATAAATAATATAGAGAATATGAACAAATTAAATATATCACAGATTATATCCAATCTACTGCATTTATGTTCTAATATAATAAGTAGTGTTTTTGTAAATCTAATGCTAAAATAAAAGGACATTTAAAACATGAAATGTAAGATATTAAACCACATACTATAAAAGATTTGGGACAAAAGTTAAAGTTCTCTATCATGGAAATCCCAATAACCAATAGAGATCTTTAACCAATAGATAAGCTTTAAAAAAATTAATGAAATATTAAATTTACTAAGACAATAAAAACAAACTTATGTTACTTTACTAACTATATAAATAAAAATATTGTATACAAACAATATTTTACTGAGAATTCAGATTAATGCAAACATCTTACATTTAAATGAATGGAAGAATGTTTAAAAGAAGAAAAAAAATATTCCAATATGTCAGAGGGGAATAATACTTAGAAGGAAACTTAACATCTACCAATGTCAAAAGTTATAAGATTGTTTTGCAGTAAGAATAGACAATTTTTTCTAAAAGAAAGTGATCAAAAATTTATACACTAAAAAATTATATGTAAGGATTTACACAGAGGATACAAACTCAAATATTCTTAATGTACACCCATTATTTTTGCTGTAATTAAGCATTACAATTTATAGCCCAATATTTTAGATTGTACAAATTTAATTTTTATAATTTGGAAATGAGTTTTAAAAAACTAAACATCTGTTTTTAAAAAATGTAATTACTACAAAATATTACAATAATAGCATATTGTAATGCTATACAAGCTTTAAATAAAGGATAAAGTATGAATTAATACAAACATCTAGTATCTTTTTAATTTTTTTTTTATTGGTACAACAGAATGTTAATGTTTACTACTGATTTTTTTTCAAAGCTAAAAATGGAAAAGACTATCTGTGTAAAATCTATGCATTTATTTTAAATCAAAGTAAATACAAAGGACCATGTTTATATCTAAAAATTATTCTCAATGATTACTCTTATAAACAAATTTATATTTATAAACAATTTTTAAAAAAAGGCAAAACAATAACAAACTTTTTCATATACTTTTCTGAATGAAACCATAATATAATTACAACAAAAATTCAAAATATGAATGACATTAAATTTTTTACAGACCTTTATTAAACTACTAGCTAGAGTACAAAATGTTAATCACCATGTTTAATGTTTTTGATCATTTCTCAACAACAACGCTTTGCAATGATTCGAAATTTTTATATTCAGCATAATTATTTAATTTTCAAAAGTAAAATGCTCATTTTAATCTAGACATGAAATACACATTATACAAATACTTAAATCGTATAAAACTTTAAACTTAATTAGTAAAAGAAAGTAAAATGTCACCATTTTAAAAGATTTTATCTACACAAACTCTATTTAGCCAAACAGTTTAAATCTAATTAGTAGCTAAAAAACACCTATTTAAGAAATGTCTATTTAAAACAAAAGGGGGAAAACTGACAGAAAATTTATGAATTAAAAATCTAAAAACTTCAGATCAAGAGACACATGTAGCTATACAACTACTAGCACACAGATTTTCAGAAATATACTAGTAATGTTCATTTTAAGGTTTTTGGAATTGAAGTTGATTGTTGAAGTTTTCTATAATAGAGCACATTTTTAGTTTTACTTTAAATTACAATGCTTCTTAATTGATCCCCATCCTGAGAGGACTAATTATTATTTTTTCAGTCATTCTGATGATTATAACAAATGGAGGGGGAGGGGAGGGAACTCTACATGCTAATTATAACACATTGAAATAAAGACCATTGACCATATCCAAATGTCTTAGAAATAGTTATTTTCCAGTTTTATGACCACAATGAATAAATATATCTTTAAGAAATAGTTCTAAAAACAAAATGCCTCTTCGTTTCAGATGACATACATACAAACATTCATAAATTGTTTAAACACGAATTTCCCAATAAATACTTTTTTTAAAAAAATTGAATACACATTGGAAATGCTGAACTAGCTTCTTTAGATAAATAATCAAAGAATGAAGTAAGTTTTCTTAAGAAAATTTTAGTGCAAGATAAAAGAAAAAAAAATTCTGACATAAATAAATGCATGAAGAACCGACTGATTTCTCGCAATTAAATCTTGCAGGATTGAATCACATGCGACATACCAAATGTATGCAAAAGTGGTATCAAGATAATCATATATAAGGAGAATTGCATATGAATAATTTATAGATTATAATTCAAATTCAAAATTTATAAAACTAAAGAAAATTAAAAGTAATTCAACCTTAAAATTCAGTTTTAAGGCTGAAGATTTCGCCTATCAAGTATTAACTGACATGGTGAGTATTCTTTTTTATAAATAATTTTTATTATAACAAAAGTTGTTAAAAACAAGTTGTGTGTATATGCGGTAGACTGGCTCAGGTAGCTGGAGAGAAAATGAGCTTCTTGCATATAAGTCAATCAGGATCTTGGGATGTATATGCAAGAGAAAATCAAGAACTTGCTCAAGCTAGTTTCCGTTACTTTTTCTGAACCAAATACACAAAAGCAAATAATTTTGCATTCAGTTTCTCACTCAATATTCAGTTTCTTTTGAGCAAAGCTAAGGCTGTTACATGCGCTTGGAAGGTTTGGAGTTAAATAGCACAAAAGTCAGTTTCTGTTATACTACAAACAAAAAGTAAAAATACAATGCATTGAATTTAAGTGAGCTTACTGCACTGAATTATTTCCACACAGGCGTTAAGATCTGGGGGTCTCAAAAACTATATCGTAACGCAAAACTAAATCGGCAGCATTTTTTTTTTTTCATTGCAAATTTATTCAGAGCCCCCCACTTTTTTTTTTTTTTTTTACTCCGATAAGAAAAGGAAAGAAAGAAAGAAAAATCTAAATGAAAAGAAAAATTTTAAATCAAACATAAGTGGAAATAACGAATGAATGGGAAAGTTAAAAATAAATAACTGCAAAATTAGTGTATTCAAGAAATTTCAAAGATATAAAAAATTATAAAATCTTGATCCGCTCCCCCTCGAAATATTGAAACCATTTATCTCAAATAAGTAGCAATATGATTAGCAAAATAATATGATAGAGATAACATATCGGGACGATCTAAATGCTTTTTTTTGGGTGGGGGGAGCAACAAATGAGCAACTGTGTTTTATTTATTTGATTTATAAGGATAGTATACGCTGATGCATTATAATTAAAATGAACTTTCTGTGAAATTTCAATATATTTCTTTCATGATTTAAATTTATTTGCAGATCCACGAGAACCATTTTTCCTTTCATTGACTAACCGACTCGCAAGTGAACAATTATCAGCTAACATATTATTATAAATAAATAGTTCCTTTTTACAAGAAAAGACAGTGCTATTCCCTGCACCGACAAAAGCGTGTGACCTCACTCTCGATCCTAGGCCGAGGGAATGATATTGTTTTTTTTAAGATTTCTGTGTATTTTTGTTTCCTGTCGTCTACATTTCCATTTAAGTATTTTATTCTCGTGAGATGTTCTTTTTGCTGAATTTTTAAAGATACCAGCTTCTTTACACAATTTTCAAGTATTGAGACAAACAAATGCTGTTCTTTTAGATATCATAAATATTTATTTAATGCCATTTTTAATGATTTAAAGGGAATTCCATTTTATGGTTTTCTATAAGAGTTAATTTTTTAAAAAAATTGACGTATTTGAATATATATATATATATATATATATATATATATATATATATATATATATATATATATATATATATATATATATATATATATATATATAATTTTTATATCTT
>JAOUZG010047196.1:4767553-4780609 GCA_026289955.1 Argiope argentata
TTTTTGTAGAATAAATGACTTTGAAAGGGTTACAGAATTTCTTTCAATTAACAAATCATCCCAGAGCACATTTTAAAGATTTTCTGAATCATTCATTACCTATACCAAGTAACTTAAAAAAAAAGAAGCTTCATTTGTTATAGAAACAAGAACATAAGAAAAACCAAATCAACATTTGACATAGTTAGAGCTTATAGGTAAAGACCCTCCCCCCTTATATGATACTGCAGAGATTCAGGTTCAATGGCATTAATCACCCTGGAGCCCAACAAGGGACAACAACCATCAAGTCTGAATGTACTTAGCCTCAAGGCTTATCAAAGTACTTGCAAGGTCTTGCACACCTTTAGTAACTTCAAGATCAGTTCACCTTTAATGACAAGCCCAAGGAAGCAACCTCCTTCCCAACAGACTAGCTACAGGCCAAACTTATACACTATGGACCAGAATGCATAATTCGACTAATGAGTTCTTGTGCACCATCAATACATGAGGTTTTTGGTTGTTTATGAGAAACAAATAGAGCAGAATCAGTTTCTCGTGCAGAGCTCCCTCACTTGTTGTCAAGGGATGGAAGAAGATAACACACAACCCAAGGCAAAAGGGAGGATAAACTTAAAACTAGTAAATGTCTTTTTGTGCATAGAAATTAAGACACCCATACTTGCATTAAGAAAATAAGACTTTATGGAAACCACAAGCACTCAGATACTAGTTGTTTGCAAATGCCCTGTCAAGGCAAAATAAGGTGCAATATCCCTCTTTATATAAATGTAGCCTTTACACAATGTTTTTTTTTATCTTATCATTTACTTTTCCTTTTTTATAATGGTATTTTGGAGTCTTGCAATAAATTGATCAGTCTCATAACAAGCAAGTATGTTTCTTTTTTTTTTTTCCTTCCTAAAAGGGAAGGGGAAAACAAGACAAAAGAAAATCATGTAATTTGACATTCAAAGGCAAATGCCATCAGAAAAAGAAATGACATATTTGTTTTCATTAGATTTATGCATTCTTTTTAAATCTTTAAATCAGAGCTACATCCTGGTATAAATAGTAAAACAATGGCCTGACCCCTGATTAAAATTTTTTTTCAATTTTTACTATTAAAAATTATTTTTGTAAACGAATGAATCTTTGAGAATAGTAGTCAAAAATAAAACCTTTACAAATCATATATAACACTTTCTCATATTCTTGTATATGGACATAAAAAAAGCTTACAATCAACGTTGTATGGATATAAACGATGGAAATAAATATTTTCAGTCGAAAGTCTTCAGAGTCTAAAGTCTTCAGAGCATCAGATTGTATTCCGAAAACTTAACAAATAAGGAAATAGACCGGTTTAAGAAGATAGTCACTGAATATAGTCAAGTATTAGAAATTTGAGCCATTTATTCTTTTATTTAATTTATTTGTAAACAATGCATTTATCGACAATTCAAGAAAAACTGCACAAATTCCCCATTCACACATAAACATACAAAGTTTTGTTAGTAATTGGTAATTTTTATCACAATGTCAACTCACATTTATATTATGTAATGCATTCTTTCATATTAATTTAGATTTATTTTTATTATCAGTCCTAATTATGCTTGAGATAGTCCTCACTTTCCTATCCGAGCTGATTAAGATTTATTTTTAAAAAATCAGAATAAAATTTAAAAAAATAAACATAGTCTTCAAAGAGCATAAATTCCACTTGTAGTAAATCACACTAGACTTGAAATGATATTCAAAATTTAAAAAATTACTATTCACTAGATCAATTTTTAAATTTCACACCTCTAATCCTGCATTTTTAAAAAGTAATTTATTAGCTCATGATTTGTATATTGTAATATGAGATATTTTTCAGATGAAGATTTTGTTCACTTAAAATAATAAATATAATACATCTGTGTACTTGAATTGTTAATATTTTACAGTTAGAACTTTTCTTTAAAGAAATTTTTCAATTTTTAAAAATTCATAGAAAATTTTCAATTGATTATTAGTTTGGTTAAAAAACTTCAATAGTGTGCTATATATATATACAAAAAATTTATTCAAGATTTTATATATACTATATATTTCTTACTTCTGATAAAATGTTTAGTAAGTGTATTCTATCCATATTCAACTCCAGTTTTTAGATATAAAATGAATTATATGAACTTATAGAGTTTTGTTTTCTATACTAATGATTAGTTGATGCATCTAATGATGTAAAGGATGAGAACAGTTTCATGCCTCATCATGAAACAAAACTTTCAATTTGTCTCCTAAGTCCAATATTTACATGTAACATTTTAAACAGGTGCAACATAAAAAAAGTCACAGTTCTCACATTAGATCAAATAGAATAAAGTCAAAATATGTTTAATAGTAGCACCTTAGCTGAATACCAGCACACATGCAAATAAATAATTTTTTTAAATATTTTTCAGATGAAAAATATGAATAAGCAAATGACTATTTTAAATAAAATGTATACTTTATAAAATCTTTTGTTGTATGTATCTTTAATGAAAAAAAAATTAATATTATTTCATCTAACTCTTAAATACTGTAGCTTTTTTAAAAAATTATACATAGTACAAGTTTTTAAAAGCTTCCAAAAGCTAATTTTTCTGTCATTTATAATTTTTAAAGAATGGACCAAATTTTACTAAACATTGCCAGTGGCAATTCAGAGGCAAATAAATAAAATGTTTTAAAATACCTATGATATTTTCCTTCAACTAAAATAACATGAACAATGAATTAATCTATCTTGTGTTTTTAAACAGAGTTCTTGATTACAGTTCATTAATTGGCACAAAACCTTAATTAAAACTTCACTTGTACTTCAGAGAATTTAGCAGTAAAGTTTCAGGGAAGTTTATAGAATCTGGTAGTGTACAAATATTTACGAATTTCCCTTTTATTTATATAGATAGAATTCCAAGATGTGTATAATTGCAAAAATTATTTTAGAACCTTTTTATTTCAATTTGCTATTTTTTTATAGAAAATTTTACCTTATAATTTTATTTCTAATTTTAAAAAAATAGCAAAATGGATATAGAAGAACTACATTATATATTGGTAATCACTATTTTTCTGATAAAGTCTGCCACAGAACTTATGTCATAAGTTACTACATTCTGGATTGAATCTCTTTACATTACTCCGGCATGAACTTGTAGAATAAGTTATCAGTTCTAAGTAATACACATTTCCTCTACAAAAGAGTATGTTTAAAAATCCTTCTTCATGAGAACTACTTCAAACTTTAATACAGGATATCATGCATTTCTTAAGTTGTTTTGACAGGAAAAAGTCCACTGTGTCAACTTTATTGAGATCCTTTTTAAAACTAATGAATCAATTAATCGTTTTACAACATAAGGACTTAGCATTTTCATTCTATGAATGTTTGCTGTGATCAAACACCTCTCTTTTGAAGCATTTATCTATACAGAAATAATTTGAAAATGATGCTTTTATTTAATAAAATTGTTTTTCCAAGATGCAACATCTATTTATCGTCACAAATTTAGTTCCATAGATAAAGAGATAGTGCATGTTTTTAAAAGAAGACTGATTGACAGAAATAAATTTCTTATTAAGCACAATAATATTTAACAATTAATGAATATAAAAATATAAATTATTTTCATTAAGTGTTCGACATGAAAGATAATTCAATAATACACATTACAGAAGAGGAAAACTACTGCCATAGTCAGGTGAAAGAAGTTTACTCCTAAAGATCGCACAATATTCGAATGACACCAGTTCCAAATTTTAAAAAACTACATCTTTGAATTAAAAGAATGTACAAATTCCGATAAATGCTTAATTCTACTATCACGATGGAAAAGCAGAAAGATTGAAAATATTCTATTGTTTACACAATGGAAGAGGCACAAGTTTTAAATCTAGATCGATATTTATACTACGAGAATTTTCATATACATACCACAGGCTACGGCAAGTGGTACGGTAACAGCAGATATAACGGGAATAAACATTTCAGGTATCAGTTCCTTTGGTATTGCGCCAATCACCAAATAGCCAAATGCATCCGAGACAGTTACCTGCCCAAAATATCGTACTGTTCCAGCGGATGGTTTCGGATTTTTCCGCATTTTTTCGGCCAATTCTTCCATGTAAGAACTTTCTTCATTGGCATCTTTAACATATTCCGGGATTCGCCATAAATCTCGAATTAAACCTAAACCAAAATAACCACCTGCGAACATCCACCAAATTAATGCTTGGTAATCTCTTCCCAAATACAAATGGTGAAGACCAAAGAATCCTCCAAATAACCACAATAAATATGTTACGAATAAACTTTTTTCAGCCATTGTCCCGTTTAAATAACTCTAATAACAATTTATTTTCAAACACGCGCCATTGTCAATCTCCTAAGTTCTTACGACCACGCCGGTATGCTGACAAACAATCTAGAAAAAGAAACAATATAAGTAGAGACGTTTTAAGTTTTATTTTTAGACTAACGCATTGATGCCACACTAAAAAGTATAAAAGAAGAGACTAAAAATTTATTTATTTTACATTTAGTAGTTAAACTTTTTCAAGTTTCACGACAAATATTATAGAAAATATAGCAAAAATTATTGAAACAAAGGACATCAGCCACCCTGATAAAATGGATTTTCTTTTCAATATTATCGTTTCATCTGTATTGTTCTCCGATCCATTCTTTGCATAAAGTTCGAAACCATCGGAATACTGAAATGCAAAAAAAAAAAAAAAAAGGAAAGAAAAGCACGATACTTTTTTACGACATGAATTGCAACATGATATTCCAATTACAGCCAGGTGGCTTTGACAAAACGAGGGTCACAAAACTCGTTCTTATTAAGAGGAGGAACCAGATCAAGTCAGTTAAGCTTAAGCAATATCTCTGTCAACATACAGCAGGACCGGGGGTAGCTCATCATGGCCTGGAACTCCGAAAACGTTGCAAGAACTCATTCTTAAGAATAAGAATGCTTTATAAATAAGAATCAACAAGCAATTGTTCTTTTCGTGACTTGCAAGTTTATTCTCAGTTAGGTGAGCACGACTGATATTTATAAAAAAATTAGAGTACTCTTGAAGGGAAGAAGATTTAACAAATTAATTACTTTGTATAAAATCGAAACATTTTAAACACAATTTTTATTTTCATCAAAGTACTATTTTAATACTTTTCTTTTAATGAATAAAAACGACCAAGTTCACTTTAAATGCAGGAAACCAGTGACACTGGATTCTTTATTATTCTACACAATATTTGTTTGACTTAAATTTTCCATCTAGAAATCATTGGTCTGGCTTAAATTCCAGAGTCCATTAGTTAAAATAACGATGGACCAGTGTTGTCTTTTCTAAATTATTTATTGACATCACACAGGACAACACAAAACATTAATATAGATAAGGTAATATTTGTAATTGTGGGTTTCAAATTAAACACTGCACTGTGATTACCCACGTCTGTTATTGCCGAAATCCCTACAGCGTCTGCCCGGGGGTCTACCTCGGGGTGGTCTGTTTACACTCATGATCACATGACCGGTTGGGAGCGCGCATGCGCCAACATCCCGCCCTGCCTTGCTATGTTCACATGCAAGAACTTACAATTTCTTTATACTTGTTTAACACAAGTAAATAAAATACTACATATTTATACATCAAATTTTTCTTAAACAACTATTTTGCACAGAATTATACATTTCTAAAATATTTTTCAGTTAATTCAATATTAGTTAAACATACGAGCAATAACAATAATAAAGCACATCAATCACAATGATAAATATATGTGATTTGAATTTAATATATAATACAAGCTAAATATACATAACCAATGCATTAATTTTAGAAAATGTTTAATTTTCATTAAGCAACACACTCAATTTGTTTATAGATCTTTTGTAAATACCCTTGCTAGTTTTAATATCCACCATTCTCACTTTATTATCTTTTCCTGGAAAAAGTGATATTACACGTCCCATTAACCATTTACAGGGCGGAAGATTTTCTTCCCTGATTAAGACCATGTATCCCATCTTTATATTTTCTTTATTAACTGCCCACTTTTTCCTTTGTTGTAAACCATTTAAATATGAAAGACTCCATCTCTTCCAAATTGTTTGGATTGACTTAGTTATTCTTTGCCATACATTAAGGCGATTTGACTCAAGATCTGAAAGAGAGGGTTCAACTATCGCTGTTATTGGCCTCCCTGTTAAGAAATGTGCTGGGATTAGCACTTCTAAATCATCAACATCAGTTGAAAGTGGCGTAATTGGACGAGACTTTAGAATCGCTTTTATTTGGGTAGTCAACGTTAGCAGTTCTTCGTAAGTAAATTTTGAGTTTCCTGCTACGCGTTTGAAATGGTACTTAAAGGCTTTGATATTTGCTTCCCACAGTCCTCCCCAAATTCGGACTTCTAGGAGGAATAAAGGACCACTCAATATCTTCTTCTGCGAAAAAGGCATATAAGGTCTCATTTTCGTCTTTAACTAATTTATATAAAGATTTTAATGCTCTATTAGCCCCTACCATATTAGATCCATTATCAGAAAAAATCTTACGACATTTACCCCTTCTGGAAATGAACCCTTTTAAAGTAGCTATTAGAGCTTCAGATGTTAAATCGCTGATTACCTCAAGGTGAATAGCCTTTGTTACTAAGCAAATAAATATACAAACATACACTTTAATTTCAGGACCTTTTCTTTGATATTTATTTTTGATAAAAAACGGACCACACAAATCTATTCCCGTGGAATTAAAAACTTTATCTGGAGTTATTCTCTCCTTTGGCAAATTGCCCATATTTTGAGAATACTCTCTAGGTTTATTTTTAAAGCAAATAATACAATTATGTACAATTTTTTTGCATACATTTCTCCCATGAATGGGCCAATATTTTTGTCTTACCTGAAAAAGTAAATGTTGGGGTTCCAGATGAAAATACTTTTCATGAAAATATCTTACTATGGTTTCAGTTAACTTACCCTTTGAGGGTAATATTATGGGATGTTTCCCTGAATATGGTAACTGGGAATTTTCCAATCGTCCTCCTACCTTCAATATGCTTTTATTATCTAGAAATGGAGATAAATTAGAAATTTTACTCTTATTCGAAATTTCCTTATGGGACATTAATGAAACCAGTTCTGCAGAAAATTCTTCCAATTGACACTGTTTCAATAAGAAACTTTCAGCTTCCAACAATTCCTCTGATGTCAATGGACCCCTTTTCTTCTCTTGACTTCTGCAATTTGAAATAAACCTAAAAAGATAGCTTAATATTCGAATTATTGTAAGAAATCTATTACTAAAGTTAACAATATGATTAAAAAATGTTTTGTTAGAGATTGAAGTCAAAACAGTATTAGAGTTCTCAGATTTGAGTTCAGGTAAGTATTCTTTTTCATCTGGTTCTGGACACTCACAGATAGTTTTAGTAGGCTCACCAGATTGTAGAAATGAGGGACCATTCCACCACTTATTTTCACTTATAAGAATTTTGGCATGGAGTCCTCTTGACAAGAAGTCTGAAGGGTTGTACTTTCCTGGACAATGAAACCAAGTATTGGGATTTGTTAACTCCGTAATTTCTTGAACTCTATTGTTTATAAACTGTTTCCACTTTCTATGTGAACCTTTAATCAAATACAGAACTATTTTGGAATCTGTCCAGGGGAACACAGTAAAGTCTTTTTTCTGCCTAATGATTTCTTGAACTCTGGAGCTCAGACGAGCAGCCACCAATGCTCCCAGGAGTTCAAGCCGAGGCAATGTAATGCTTTTCAGTGGAGCAACTCTAGTTTTTGATGTGATAAGGTTAACTAATACTTTGCCTTGTTTCTTCACTTTCACATAAACTGAAGCACCGTAAGCAAGTTTTGAAGCATCGCAAAATACATGAATTTCTATGGTGTCATTTTTTTCTTCAGTCATAGAATCTAGAACTAATTGTAGTATTTTTAGTTCATCCAACAGTGGTAATTCTTGACTCCACTCCAACCATCTTTCTACTATTTCGGGAGGTAAAATTTCATCCCATGTAATTTTCTTTTCCCAAAGTTCTTGAATGAGACACTTGACTCTAATAGTAAAGAGCGTGAGTAACCCAAGTGGGTCAAATATTTTTCCAATGGCTTGCAAGAGGGATCGTTTAGAAATTTCACTAACTGAAATGAATTTCAGTAAACCAGTTAGGCAATCTTCTTGAGTTTCCCAAGTCATACCTAGTACTTTTGTCTTGTTACTTCCTAAGCAGACGAAGTATCAACGGGATAAGTATCGAAACCCTCTACTTCCCACTGATTCATCAAGACAGAATCGTTGCTGATCCATTTTCTCATTTCCATTCCCGCTTCCTCCGTAATATTTTGAAATCTTTGTTTAGCCACAATGAAATTATTAGATAACTCTTTATGTTCTTTACGGAAGGGTAACTCTACAATGTACCTGCCGTTGTTGTACTGCACGGTATCATTAAATATTTTTAACGCCTGATCTTCATGGATACATGGATCATCTCTTATACCTAATGATTCAAGATCAAAAAATCGTTTTAATCAGTCTTCTATAGAATTATTGTTGAGAAGGAAATACGATCTTAAAACATCGTTAGTTTTCGTCTCTTCTAATCTCCTACTGGCAACCCAACCAAAATCTGTTTCTCTAAATAATAATTTCTCATTTACCCTGTAAACATTATCTTTCATTATTCTAAAGAAAACATCTGCATTCAATAAAGCATGAATCTCTTTTGCTTCGAAAAATTGAGGATCAGATAATTCCAAAAATTTAGGAATTTCGATTTCCGAAACATCTAAAGTAGAGTTAGAAGTAAGACCTGTTATTTTTTCTGTTACAAGAAACTCAGTATTTTGCATAAAACTTCCATTTTTATTTGAAAGTAGAGTGTTGAGCTTTCCTTTTAAATTTTGTTTCATTGAATTAAGCCCGGAAACTGATGTTTGCATTTTTCTAGTTTGATTCCGAGAGTTTCGCTCATTTTCCTACTCAAAATATTTATATTTGAAGCCGAATAAAAAATGCAAGTACATTTTATTAATGTACCTTCTTTATTCTGTAAGAAAAGGATTCCAATCGCTAATAAAACACTTTTCTTCTTTTGAGGGGACAAACTACTTAACGCCGTACTACAAAGCGCAGAAGGAATTTTGTTTTCCGGTGGGGGATGTGCTTCTTTATTTTTTATTCCTGACTCATCGCAGGGAGGGGTCGGTTTATTGACATTGTCCAAAGCAGGTGTCTTTCGTCCCTCGTTTGCTTGTCTGAAACGGATCGTTTTAGAATGCCTCAGTCCGCAGCTGCATACGTACTTCGAATTGCACTCATTCTTTTTATGATTTTTACGTAGACATAACTCACACAATTTATGCATCCTTACTAAATCAAATCTTTTTTGTGCAGTTAAGTCAAGGAATTTTGTGCATCGATATACCGGATGTGAATTTTTATCATAACAAATTGGACAATTTTTTATTTTCAATGTTTTGTTTCACTAAAAGGGTTTTAGTTTTTGTCGAAAAATTAATAGATTTTTTTCATCAATGGTTTCGTTTCCATCGCACAATTTCTGATTACCGATAAAAGTACGGCTTCTCTTTGTTCTAAGTATGTGATGAATTGTTCGAATGTAGGAACATCTTTGCCTTTTGGCTTAATTCAAAATTCTTTTGAGTTTCTCTATCTAATTATTTAAACATAATATTGATTAGGAAAATATCAAATAAATCATTTCGTTCGTATTTCAAAACTTTTAGAGATCGCAGGTTTCTTTGTATTCAATCTATCATTTCTCGGATTTCTGTTGGATTTTCATGTTCTATTTTCTTAAAATCCAATATTGACTTAACATAAATATCAATTATTAATCTCTTGTTGTCATACCGTGATTGCAGGGCTTCATATAATGAGGTAAAGGTGTCAAATGAAGATGCAAACTGTTTAACTTCATTAGAAAGACAAGAATTCAAATAATATAGTTTCTGTGACTGTGTCATTTGTTCTTTTGATGTAATGGGGTCAATTCACGTGACGTCAAAGGTACGTGACATGTGACTTCTGCGCATGGCATTTAAGTTTTCATCCTCAAAGCTTTCCTCAATGAGTCTGTTATTAACGCCCTCCACCAAGTATGAAGCGGATTTTTTGTTTACATTTGTGGTTATAATTTTGAGTCGTTTTCTTTCCTCCTGTTAAAGTTAAAAGATGAAATACTAATGTGCTGCTGGATGCTTTAATGCGAAGCACAAGTTATTGCCACGATAAAATGCATTTTTTTAGTTTCCTTTCAACAGTCCTGACATTGGTTGTTAGCTTTGGAATGGAAGGTTGTTGTTTTCGAAGTTGTGATATGCACCGTTTATTTTCAAGAATCCATTTACTGTGTTTATATTCACAAAATTTTAAAACCCAAAAACTGTTCCAGTAATTTTTTTAGAAAACCCTCTCAAAGGGAAAGAAATCGGTACGTATATTGCTGTCTAAAACAAATGGGGACAATTAAACAAAATCTTCAGTGCATTTCTAATTTTCTTTATTGACATTTGATGGAATTTTCTGATAATTTTGAATATGCTTAGAAGATTTTAAAATTTTTACATGAATATTATATTTCATTTATCCTACAAAATCTTATCTAAATCTAACTGGTGTAAGTAAACAAACTTTTATTGTAAAAACTATCTCTCTTAACTGAAAATTAGTGGCTGACTTGGGTGGAGATGAATAAATTTTTTTAAGATTTATTAAATAAATGGATCTTTTCCAATTACTGAAAAATCCAATTTTCGTATTGATTGTTAACTGCATTTATAATTGATGTATTGTATTAAAAGTGCTCTTAATTTGGTAAATGGAATGCTACTTACTTTAATGCTACTTTTTACTGAAATAATTCACAAATTACAAAATAAAGTTCAAAATTCTGTGAAAAAGATTCATTCCTGAGAATATTGTTAATAATATTAAAATGAGAGCATTAGCAAATTTCACGAAAGAAAGGTTTTTCTCTGTATATTCTTTTAATTTTGAAGCGGATCTTCAAAAATTAAATATGTCCAGTTGATTTTTGAAAATAAAGACTCCAGATTCATTATTGACTGCATAGAAACAGATCAATCCAACAGAACAGCAAATGATCTCCAGTTTTTATAAAGAAGCTAATATTTTAAAAGATATGATAGTCATAATACTTTCAAGAGCTGTCAGCTTCATTCCACCATTACACTGTGATAGCATATCTGACTAGGAATTTTTTGAAATTAAAAGCTATCTGATGGATGTATTAGAACTGAATGATTCTGTGATGACAGATAAAAGTTTTCAAATTGAACAAGAACTTTTTAAAAAAAGGATATAAGTTGAAAATAAAATTTTAAATGACTGTACTCAGTTTAATGTCACTGAAAGAGTTGATAACTGCTAGATATCTTATATAATATTACAGTAGAAAGAGCTATTTCAAAAATTATAATGAATAAATATTTTTGGGACTGTCCTTTATATGTGCTTATATAATATCAATTACTTGCATGTTGTATAACTTTCAAAGACCATTAATTAATATCAAATAATTTTTTGTATTTGTTTTTTAGTTTTTGGCATTATAATAAAATGCATTTTGGGGTTTTTACTTTTTGAGTGTGAACCTTAATGCTTTCTTTTTCTTGTAGTAATTCATATTATTGTTTTATTGCCATGTAATCACATCTAATAACTTAAGAGCAAAATGGATGGGTTCAGAGATCATTATTACTAGTTTTTCAAATACATTTGTTTATTTGTAATAGATTCAAGTCAGATTTATATCAGGTAACTGTTGCTATAGTTAGAATGAAATGTCATTAGTTTCTTTATTTAAACTGAAATTGATTGTTATCATAATATCATACTATACTATTGTGCACTTCAGTGATTTCTGTTTTAAAAAATATTGGTCTTTTCATTGAAAATCAACTTCTGTAGCAATATTTGGTACATATTTTTTATTTCTAACTTCCTTGTTACATGAATTTGTCACTTTTTTTTCTACTTTAACCTATTAATTTTGAAAAATAAAATTCTATAAAAGCATATTCTTTCAACTCCACTTTCTATCCTGTTTTACTTTTATATTTGTATTTATCATGATCTCATTCTTGTTTATTAAATTTGCTGTATTGTATGTTTTATTTTATATTCGTTCTGAGTAAGTTTTATCAATGTAACTTTAAAATTTAAAAATACATTTCAGATATGTTCTGTTTTAAAACTGTATTGTTCAATATTATGTTTTTATAGGTGATAAAGAAAACGTTGTTCAGTATTCAGGTTGTTTCTGTAGAATAAAATTGATTTCATCATTTTTGACATTCTTGCCATACTATGTTTATATTCTTTGTGTCTAGAAAAAGAAATTTTGATAAAAAAACTTTTGAGTTGTTTTTTTTAATTGGTAAGAGCACTGAAACATCCATTTAATCATACTTTTTAAAAAATAATTATCATATGTATTTTATCTTTTTTTAAATGTGTAAATAAAAATTATAAAGGCTTAATTTTATTTGTTTGTCCTTTAATGATTTCTATAAGTTAAAATAAAATAACTGATTCTGGTTGCATAGATTTTTAAAAATGGTATCTATACCTTTTATAGTTCATAATTTGCAATTGTAAACAAAATTTATTACATACATTAAAAATTTGAGCTTCATGTTTTTTTCTTCTGAGCAAACTGAAAACATCAAAGTCTCAAATAAAAATCATTTACTTAAGAAAGTCTCTTAATAAAAATTACTACTTAAGAAAAATATATATATATATAATAATTTTATTGGTAAGCTTACAAATTTTAACTTATCTAAGAGTAATATTTATTTTTAAAATTTATATTTATAAAATTCAACCTACAGAGAAGGATAGGTTCTTTTTCCCTGTGATTAATCATTTAAATATTTTTTTTTAAAAAAAAAAGAAAATATGTAATTTTTTAAAAACACCACCATAGCCATTTATCAAAATGTATCTTTTGAA
>JAOUZG010047196.1:4787327-4798983 GCA_026289955.1 Argiope argentata
TAGATAGATAGATAGATAGATATAGATATAGATATATAGATATATGTGTGTGTGTGTGTGTGTATGTGTGAGTGTGTGTGTGTTTAATACTTGAGAAAACTCTGCAATATTTGGGCTAAATCTCTTAATTTTTTCCAAATGCTCTCAATCAATAACAAATTCTCAGATCTCAGAATGAAATATTCTTATCTATAATAGTTAAAGAATTGACAATTGTTAAAATTTACAATCAATAACAGTTAGGACTTGGGACCCAACAAAATCGATGACCTTCCCTCTTTTTAGAGTAGCAATGTCTATTATTATTAATTTCACGTTGAGAAGATATTAGTAAACTTCAGGCGAATCCCCCCCCTTCTAGCTTATTTAGAAACGCAATTATTAATAAAAAATGTTTAGCAAATTTGATATTTGGCTCTGTAATTATGTTCCAGGTATACAGTTTTTTAAATTGGTAGAAATTGTCTCATTTTAAATCAGTACACAATAAAGTTTATTTCCATTATAAAATATTTTTAAGACATTTTTATCGGCTATAAGTTTAGAAATTAACACTTCAAGCCATTTTATTTGCACAAATTATTATTATTTTTTAATTCCTAAAAGTCTCTAGTTTTTATGATTTTTAAATGATTTTATGATTTTAAATTTATGATTTTTAAAAATATTTTCTACGCATATCTTTAATTAAAATTTCCTCTGAAAAGATAAAATATAATTTCACTAAAAATAATATGCAGACCATAGAATATAGAGTATGCATGACTGATAATCGAAAGGCTGGTGGCATTCATCTATTTATCATCCTTTACTTTCAGAAATTTCCATTCAATTTTTTTAACCCTTTTGCAAACAATATCTTGTCTCGAATTATTGAATTTTCAGCTTTAAGCCTGCAACTAAGTGAACATAATTAAGCATTTAAAAATGCAAAGATCACCTAGAAATGCTTCAACATCTCAAATGCTCGTTATATTATTATAAGAATCAAGATAACAATATATAAGATAATATCATCATCTAATTAAACTAACAATTTAAGTAAAACAAATTCGTACGTCAAGGGGTTAATATCTTAAGTTTAGATTGAACGAGACCCAGTACAAATTACTACTATTTTCTTGAAATGACGTTTTCGCAAATTTATGAGATTATATTTTTGAGCCTAATGATATCAGTTCTCTTTTATATATCCTTAAAACACCTTCAAAAAGAAAGCAGAAGAAATATTATTTTAATTTTTAATTTATTTAAGTTCTTTTCAATTAAAAATATTTTAAAGAAAATCAGTTTAAAGCAAAAAGAATAAATAAATATTTTAAATGTGAACATCTTAAATCATTTCCTGATAAATTCTGAAATCTACGAAATTTTAACAAACGAAGCATTTTTTTCTTTATCACATTGCCAACCATAATATTGATAATATCTAAACAAATTTATTAATATATACGTGATGCAAGCCTTTACATTCTCTATTAAATTTTAAAATAAATATCTAAATTTGCATGAATTTTTGTGCATCTTTCCGAAAATATTTTTATAAACCAATGAAGAGAAATTTATCATTGGCAATTAATTTAAAACTTTTCTTTTATTTTTAAAACAGCTTTAACCACTTAACAGTTTTATTTTCTTTACTATCTAATAAGATGATACCTTCTATTTTGGTAACATTTTCTTATTCTGATTCAAATGGAAATCCATCGAATACTTGACATATCTACTCATTCGAAGTCATTTTACTATTGATTTGTAACTGTTATGAATGATTTATTTTTTGTTTACAGTTATCAAAAATTCGATAAATCGATGCACGTACGGCATATGGGTAAAACAGTTAAGCGGTTAAAATAAGCCATAATTCTGTATTTAAAAACTTGGAAATCCATCAGAGCAGCGGAATTCTTATGCTAACCAGAATCAGAAAATTTAATTATCTTTTCAATCGTGGAAATTTAGTAATTATAGTATTTATATCCAGTTAAGAATGGATATAAATCCCTATGAAGTTTGTTTGAAGCATTGAATATCGACAGAAACTTGCTTAAAAACACAAATTAATATTTTTCTGTGAAGATAATGCGGTAATAAATCTAATTTTCATACAATTAGACAAGCCGCGTATAGCTTTCAGAGATGGGGAGAGTTGACTCTTTGTGAAATAGGAAACTCTCTGCGTGTGATCAAAGGTCCTTCCGCCCACCACAGCTATTTGTGGGAGGTCTGTTCCTGGAAAGAGTATCAGTGGGCAAGGGACTTTCCCAATGCATGACTGAAATCTGCTTCGAGAGCGTCCATTGGACGGATTATATCGATTGTTCCTTTCTATCGTGATCCAAGACCTGAAATCGAAATATCAACCAGTAAGAATGTGTCAGTGATTTGAATTTTTCCCCTTTTTGAAAAATATTGATCACTGATATTTGTGATTTTTTGATATTGGTTACATAATAACCATTTCTAAAATATTCGTCATCCCTATTGTTGAACAGCCGATCAACGATAGTCGTCGATCATTGGTAAAGACAAACTTAATGTGACGTAACCTTCTATCGGCATTTATTCTGCTGGCGTCATCTATTGACATAATATGGAATTAAAAAGAAATTTTTTTTAAAAAAATGCACTTTCTTTTATAATTCCAATTTTTAAAGAATCCACTTTAGTCCAATAAATAAATTAAAAAAATAGTTTGGAAACAAGTAAAAATTCAAAGTATAGTTTAAATAGATAAATAAAGTCAATCATACGTTACTTAAATCATTGAATGAAGTTTTAATTACATTTAATAAACTGTCTTATTAACGCTAATTAATAATTTCTAATTAAAAGTGTAATTAAAAAAATATTATTCGGAAAAATACTTAAAAATATAATAGCAAAAATATTTGTTATAAAAAAAATCGCCGATTTTTCATCTCTATTTTACTCTCTTTTTTACCTAATCACCATCCTGTGTTGCTGAAACTTTCCGTATTAGGTATTTCTTCATTTGAACTTTAGAAATCTTAATATTGAAGTAATCCGTCAGAAAAATTGTTCTGTAACCGCTGAAAATTGAAACTAAAAATTTATTTTTGTGGGTGTGCGCGATATTTTGCGCCAGCGCTGTCGTGCTTCTTCATGAAATTTCTTCTCCCTCTACATTACAGCCATATTTGGTATGACAGTGAAAGCGCATAGAACTTCAAGATCTATTAATTGAGGCATATAGGAGGTAAGCTGTAAATTTTCACAGCTTGCTGACTTTTATTTTAATTTCATTATTTTCCTTATGAAATTAAATAATTCGTAATTTTTATTTGATTTCCGAAATAAATACATATTATTAATTTAAGGCAAATTATTATCCTTTGTTTATCAGAATACTCAACGTTGTTTTACATAATTAATGATATTCAATTATACAAATTATATGAAAAAGGGAAAGTTTTCATGAAAGCCAGTGTCTACTAAAGCAGAGCAAATAATCATGTTATTAATTTGTTATATTTAATACCTGTTGAATTTTATTGTACATGAGAGTTCATTATCATCTCTATCTAAAACTTTTTGTAGACAGCGAGTTTAACAAATTGTTAATTTTATTTAAATGAGTAAATATTTGGTAATTTGAACAGATATAGTTCTGATAAATTTGAATAAGAGTGGTATTAATTGTGGCTGTTTTGAGTTTGATATTTTTATATGAAATATATGCATGATCCATAAATAATAAGCATTTAGATTAATTAGAAAATACAATTCAAATCTTCCACAATTAAAGGGTATACATTTTTTAAAAAATTAAGTTTATTTTTATTTTACAAGATTTAATTCTCCCAATACCAATATAAAATTCTCTATAGGAAACCTATTTTTCTTTTTCTTTTTTACTTGATTTCCTGCTGAAGGTACTTAGTATGTTGAATTGAATAATAACAAAAAAGTCTTAACACTTTTATGAATTAGCAATTAATTATGATAGTTGAAACTGTCTAGAAAATGAAACGTGGTAATTGTTTGAACCATTTCTATTGTCAAGAAAAAAAAGATTTATTTGTTGAATCATTGTTATTAATGGAATTTGGTAATTTAAAATGACACATTTCTTGATAAATATTATCATTAAAATCTTCTGAATCTGGGCATGATGAAAGTATTAAGGTTTCATATTTGTTCATTCTCAAGATTTAAATTCCTCATTATCATTATTTCATGAATTTATAATAAATATTACATTTTCCAAATTATAAATAAACCAATTCTTTTGGTTTCACCAACTAATTCTTTTCATGTGTAGAAAATATTTTATGTGGAATGTTTAGTGTACTTAATAATGTATTATAAATTTGAATATAAACTGTCGGAGGAAGATAAAACCTATGTGCTAAGTAAACTCATTTTTATGTTAGTAAATTGTTTTGAAGATAATAAATCATTCTAAACTATCTCAATTTTTTTTCACTTCTTAGTTTTTCAGTAATGCAGTCATCTTTTAAATTCTATTAAATTCTATTACAGAAATGTGTTTGTGACATGTTTATTTTCTAATTTCAAGTTCAATGGTATATAATACTATAGAGAAGTTTTTCAAAGTATCTGTTTCTGAAAACTTTTGTAACTGAACTCTATGGAAATTTATTCCTTTTTTTTTTCTTTAAGTATTATGGGGTTAAAAAATTGAAACATGCCTATGCTAAATCTTATCATAGGCTTACTATCTTTGATATTTTTTGTTTGAAATTGAAACACATATTTCTACATTTAAAACAGAATCAGATTATCATCTCAGTCATTTTGTTTTGAGAGATGATAACTGTTTGTATCCTGACTCCTTAGAATAACTATGAAAATTTGTTTTACATAGTATCAATTCTATTTACATTTTAAAAATCCAATTACAAATGTATTTGTAATTGTTTTTTAAAAAATAAGTTTGACAGAACATGTTGATTAAATAACTTGCAAAAATCAGTAACAAACTTCCTACATAAATATAAAATTTCCCCTAGATTTTTTTTCATACCCTCCTGCATATAAAAATAATTTTTGTTCTTAGAATATAAAAACAATATAACAAAGGTAATTGAAGGGTTTAAAATATCAATATAATCTACATAAATTGAAAATATTTAATATTATAATAAATAACTGTTTAAAAACAATAATAGTGATGTAAAATACTTGGGTATTTATTTGTGAGTGTTAATACACATGGCAAATATTGAAAATTTTAAAAAGATGCATTGAAAGTTTTAGCTGGTTTCATTACCTGTCTTAGCTGCTTTCATAAGTCATTTTAGGTAAATTTCATACCTGTTAAGGCATTCATTTTTGTCTTTTAAATTCAAATACATTATCTTATGAAAGAAAAATGAATTGAAAATAAGTCAGTCGCAGGAAAAAAAAAAAAAAAAACTATACATTTAGTGCATGTCTGTTTCATAGATTTCTACAATCCAAATCGCTTTTGTCCTGACAAAAGAATACGAGTCCTCATCCTACAGAGAAAATGACACTGTGTGCTGATATTTTCTTAGAAGAGGACAAAGAGTTCCAAGAATATCAATCTCTTATTACTAATGGCAAATTGTTCTATTCTTTACTTCAAAATTGATATCATTAAGGGGCTGTGATCACACTAAATGGAAATTGTATTCATTCTAATACATAATTTTGTGGCCAGAAGATACTAATAATATAAAGTTAATTTTGTTAATATAAGTGAAGTAAAGATTATTAAAAAAATTATTTTGAAAAAGGGGCTTAAAATTTTTTAAAAAGAATTATCGTGCAGCCCCAATAAATCTCATAAAATTCAGATAAATTTTTTCATTCAGTTAAATTTTAAAATATATATATTAACTGTTAAGGAAAATAAATTAACCAAACAATGCAAAATAAGTAATTAGCTTTATTATTTACCTTGTTTTGCTACATTTCTCATCTAATTGTGGTATTAATTTTCTGGAACTTTTTAGAAGAATATATTATTGTTGCTTAGTTTGTTAGTTTCAGGTTTTATTTCAAAGAACTCTTTCAATCAGTTCTCTCTACATTTTTTCAAAAGCTTTAGAATTGTAAAAAAGTTCCTTTAATTCCATGAGACGATTTTTTTAACCTAAAAAATTATAGGTTTGTTTTTCTTTATTCCAATTTTTGCAGCCCAGTCTTACACGAACTATACTGCTTAGAAGCCACCCTGATATAATTAAATTTTCATTTTTTGATTAAGTGACAGTAAAAATAAAATTTAAATGAAAAAGCTTGAAAATATCCATACTTTTGTAAGCAATACGAAGTTTGTATTTGGACATACACTGAACTTTTATGACATCATGGTACAGAAATTATTCAAACCCATTAATTAAAAAAAGCTTGTCCTTATTATAATTGCATAACAATAAAAAATATATCACAATATTTTCTAATTATTAATTAAAGAAAATGAATATTTTAAATCGTAAGTAAACCAAAATTATAAATTTTTCAGAGAGAGAGAGAAAGGAGGCTTTATTTCCGGCTTATGCTCCTGAATAAATTCTTAGCTTGTGCCCAGACTTCAATTTCTGATAAAAAGTAAATAAACAAATAAATCTATCAACAGATTTAATCTATTATTTGTAGACAATCCTGTAAAAAGGCTTTATTTAATACTTCTTTTTTTTGGTACAGAAATTTTAGCAATATGCAGAAAATAAGAATGATATTGATTGATAATTTTTAAAAAAATTTTATACAGATTTTTTTTTTATAAAAATACATAGTTAAAATATTTTTTAAATGTCACATGTTATTCCTAATTGCTTACAAATTTTTAGGTGCCTGCTTTTAATTTACGGAGTATTTCAGTCTAATTTCTGAAAAGGAACACACACAAATATTATAATGAACAAAGGAAGTCTAAAGATTACATGGATATAACTGGAACTGAAATAAGCACATTCTTATAGTTTTGCCTTTTTTTTTTCACTGAACTTTATTTATGTAATATTTTTTTAAGCTTTTAGTTTTTTTTTCCAATTTTGACGTCAGTTTCATAATGATACTTGAATTGAAAAGGAGGAGAAAATATAAATTGCTAAAAAATGAAAAGATATAAAATAATATAAAGAATAATTATTCAATGCAACTTAAGGAATAGAATGTGCCTAAACTAATGACTCTGAATATTTAAAATATAGTAAAATAAATTATTGATATCATTAAAGAATAACACATTTGAACAAAAAGATTACTATACTGAATAATTAATTTAAAAAACATTTAATTATATGAATAAATTTAATAGTTAGCATATAACTAAATTTTTATTATTCATTCTTATTAATATTCTTTATTAATAATAAAGCTCCATTATAAAAGGAAACTAAATTCTGAAGCTGTAGACAAAACCACATCACAGCAAAATTCATTTAAAAAATCATTGCTAAATGAAACTTTATGTCAAAGTTGCAGCACAAAACCAGATTACAGTGAAGGTAAAAGAAAAAAAAAGGATCTATTTGCTAAAGGGGATGTAAAATTTCCACTTCATATGTAACAGATCAATTGATCATAACGCTTGCTGGGAAGAAACAAATGGGTAATCAACATCGGTGACTGTTGCATGTTTTGTTTATAACTTGACAATAATCCTTGGTGACCATGAAGTTAACCAAGTACCCCCCCCCCCCCCGATAATAAATAGCAGAATAAAGAAATTTCTCAAAATTCTTTTTTGAGTTCTTAGATAATTGTTTAACAGTTAATCTGAATAAGATTTGCATATTTGATATCAAGGCTGAATAGTCTGACTTTCAGATTACTTGTAAAAATGATCCTTTTTATACTTTCTCATTCACTCATAAATTATTGTTGTGCTGCATATTATCTTGTGTTGTATTTCTTTTCATCTCTGTGGCTCATTAAATGAAAATTTGTTTTAATTTGTATCTTTATTGTATTATAAAAACTTCCAATTATTTGATTTGTATGTGAAAGCTGCTTTTTCAGATGTAAGTCTGACCATTGAATTGAATAATGGATTCTCTCCCCCTCTCCAAATGCTGTAAATTATTTCAATTGCAGCAGAAATAGAACATTTAAAATGTACAAAACTACTGCAGTCTTAATATTTCAGCCATATTAACTCTTCTATCATGGTGTCAGACTCGTACACTCTAATCCTTTCCATTGCATTTTTCTTTTCCGCATTATTTTATTGTAATAAACAAGATCTGTATTCAGCTGAATATCTAATAATTTCATTTTCTACCCATCTTTTGCTTTTTATAAAATAGACAAGTCACTTAAAAAAATCTCCTTGTGTCATTGAATTGAAAATCTAAACTATAAAATGAAGTGGATACTGATACAAAATTTCTGATACAAAATTTCTTTTCCTTTTTTAATTTATCAAGAATTAGCTTTTCTTTAACTTTTTGCATAAGAGATGTTGAAAGCTATTCAAGTAATATATTTAATCAATTGCTTATTGACTAGATAAATTTATTTATGCATTGTTCAACAACAATCATTTTCACAATTTTGCTATATTAATTTTCTCTGTATGTATTTTTCCAATATAGCATTTAAACAATGTAAAAAAATTATTTGTAAATCTCATTGTTTCAGATAAGGAAAATTTCAATTATTCTTAAAATCTCATTTAAATTCAAGAACATTTTATTCTGGATCCAGGTAGCATTTTTTTTTATAATTTAGACAAGACTTTAATTACAAATATTAGAAACAATGCATAATTTATAAATATTTATGTATGCACATATAAATTTTATATTTAATCTTGAATAATAATTGACAGCCTACTGGCTCTTTACTTTTCCTTCCAAAAGTAACGAGTTTTTAGCTGTTTTTTCAAATAAAAAAAATATCTACCTGTTGTATATATACCTACTACAGCTTTACTTTTAATATGAACTAATTTCTCTGTAAAATTCTTTGTATAGATGAATATATTGATTTATTAAATTACTTATTCCATATATTCCTTTGACAAAAGTTATATAAAATTAAATATTTTCCTTTTACAAAAGTTAAAGTTAAAATTACTTTAATATAAATAATAATCATATTTTTTCCTCTGAAGCAACAATTAAAAGGTCAACTAATTCTCACAATAAAGAGCGTAATGAATACTATATATTTAATATAGGATAATACATTATATAAACATTGAAATACACTATAGAAAAAAGCTTTGTTAAAATATCCATGTAGCACCAAAGTTTAAAATACAGAATCCCTGCAATTTTATAAGAATTGGAAAGGAAAAGTGCTTAATAAAGCTAATGTGGTAAGTGGTTTTCATTAAAATGACATACATTATTTTTTTAAACACTAATCACTGAAGAGCACAATGTTATAATGTGGTATTTAAGTTTAACAGCTTTCTTATTTTTGGCAGAATTATAATTTGATATAACCATGGAAGTAGATCATCCAGGGAAGTTTTTATAGTGCAAAAATAAATTCTGTAAACCCACGTCAGACATAAGTTCATTTACCGCTTCTAAACCACAACATGTGCCATTGATCTGAATCTAAAAATTATGCTGAAGATAATTTAAAAATTTACGACTCAAGTTTTCAATACTACAAAATAATATTTTAAAACAATCTGAACTTCTAAAATTTTCGAATATGCGTATATGATTTTGTCTTTTGTTTATGTATAGCAATTGATGATTGTTATTATATATTATCTTCATAACAGATAAATTCCAAGTATAACAGTTTTGTTATTTCAGAGATAAGTTGCTTAGGAATTGAAGAACAGTTACAACTATGATTCAAAAATATTTAACTTTACCATGGTGATATATAATTAAATCAATTTCGGATAAAAATTTAAGAAAAATATTATAGAAATTGAACTAAGGTTTCAAACATTTTTGTGGATCTAACTTAAAAAAAATCATACTATAATTGTATTGATAATAAAATTATGAAATTATCTTGAAAGCAAAAATACTTAATAGAATGCCTTAGATAAAATCTAAACATTGCAAATATAATTTTTATTTTTTTCAAATTCATTATTTTACTGGTTTTCTTGTAATGAGTAAAAATACTCCCATTTCAATTTAAATACAAGAAACCAGTGACGCTTGTTTCTTTCCCATAAAAAAGGAACTAACTTGTTTGGCATTATTTCTCAATTTTCAAATTATCACAGATCGGAAACTGCATTCTGAAAAAACAGTTAATCAGATTTTGATCATTGGATGTTGCTTGATGAAAAAATTGAATAAAGCATAGGAAATTTGACAACCAATTTCGCTTTCAGAATACTAATGTAATTACTGAACATTGATTAATCATCAGCTGATGCTTAACTGTTGATGAATATGTCCATTGATTAGCTGAATACGAGTGATCAAAATCTTATAACTATTTTCTGGACAGATGCCACCTTATGTTTTAATAAATGAAAATTTAACCAAAAAAGCTTTGTTTATAAAAAAGAATAATGTAATGTTACTGATGTACTATATTTAAAATGAAATTGATTGCTTTTACTCATAACAAGACAACCAATAAAATAGTTCTATGAAGAAAATAAAAATTTTGAAATGTTTGGATTTTATCTTGAGTAATCTGTTTAACATTTCTACTTTCAAGATAATTCCAAAATATATAAAATATAAACTTCCAAAACTTAATATTGATTGATCAAAATGTTTAAAAGTTTTGTTTAATTTTACAAAATTTTGCAGCCAGATTTCAATTCAAATTGTATGTAATAATGTGACATATGTAACTGGTAATAAACTGGTAGCTTATCTTATCGTCCTACTTACAGCAAAATACCGTTCATGGATTGTGTCCATCATACAGTTACATAAAAACAAATCGCTGTTTTATATAAACAAAACATGGTCATATTTATTAATTAGTACTAATTTATTACAAATATGAACTATAATCAATTTTTAGATAATTACTTGTTGATGCCTTAATATGTTCTTAAATTTTTTTCCTTATTTGTATTTTTTTGTCAATCACTATTCATATTTTTTATTTGTGAAGCATCATAATAATTTTTCTTAATTGTTTTATTTTATAAATACTTGAAAATTGTTAGTGTTTTAAATAAATTCATTTCTATTTAATATTTTTGTTGTCTGCGATTTTGCACTTCCTCAATTTCATGTTAAAATATCAACACATTTACATTCAAGACCTCTTTTTATGTCATAACCTAGAAATCATTCGTAAACAATATTCATCAGTGTATGTTTATGCTTAAAATCATTAATTTGATGAATTTTTTTCCCTTGAAGATATTATTTTAAGTTGTTGAATCTTTATTCCAATAATAACTTGTTTCCTCAAAATTTAAAGACCTATACTTATGATGAATACCACAAATTAACTGTGTTGATATATGTACTTTTTAATACATAAAAATGTTAATTCATTTACATTGTATGCAGTCTCTTGAAATGATCTATAATAAATAGAAAAATGTAACATGAAAAAAAATTTAATGTATGTAATAAAACATACACCTTTAATCATGAATCTACTTGCATATATTTCAGTAAATATCATGACTTTGTAATAATTTTATATAGTTTAATAGTAATAATTTTTTTTAAATCATGATTAATATAAACTGTGAGTGTCATTAGCAAAAACTACTTAAATTATCACATAAAAGGTA
>JAOUZG010047196.1:4801865-4833557 GCA_026289955.1 Argiope argentata
ACACACGCACACACTGAAGTGACAAAAGTCATGGGATGACTGTTAATATCGTGTCGGTCCTCCTTTTGCCCGGCGAAGTGCAACAACTCGACATGTCATGGAGTCCACAAGTCGTTGGAAGTCCTCTGCAAGAATATTGAGCCATGCTGTCTGTATAGACGTCCATAATTGTGAAAGTGTGGATGGTGCAGGAGTTTGGGCACGAACGGACCTTTCGATGATGTCCCATAAATGCTCAATGGGATTCATATCGGGCGATCTAGGTGGCCAGATCATGCGCTGAAATTGTCCGGAATGTTCTTCAAACCAATCGCGAACAGTTCTGGGCCGGTGACATGGCGCATTGTCATCCATAAAAATCCCATCGTTGTGTGGGTACGTGAAGTCCATGAATGGCTGCAAGTGATCTGCAAGCAGCTGAACATAAAACCATTTCCAGTCAATGATCGGTTCAGTTGCACCAGAGGACCGAGTCCATGCCATGTAAAAACAGCCCACACCATTATGCAGCCACCACCAGCTTGAACAGTGCCTTGCTGACAGTTTGGGTCCATGGTTTCGTGGGGTCTGCGCCACACTCGACCATCAGCTCGTAACAACTGAAATCGTGACTCATCTGACCACGCCACGGTTTTCCACTGGTCTAGAGACCAATCGATATGCTCACGAGCCCAGGAGAGTCGCTGTAGGCGATGTCGTGCTGTCAGTAAAGGCACTCGAGTCGGTCTTCTGCTGTCATAGCCCAAGGAAGACAAATTTCGCTGCACAGTCCTATCGGACAAGTCCCTCGTACGTCCCACATTGATTCCTGCAGTTATTTGACGAAGTGTTGTGTGTCTACTAACATTGACCATTCTACACAGACGTCGGCGGTCTCGGTCGTTAAGTGCCGGTGGTCGCCCACTGCGCTGTCCATGATGGGATGTGATGCCTGACATTTCATACTCTCGGCACACTCTTGATACTGTGGATCTCGGAATGTTGAATTCACTAACGATATCCGCAATGGAATGACCCATGCGTCTAGCTCCAACTAACATTCCACGTTCAAAGTCTGTTAATTCTCGGCGTGCCGCCATAAATCACGAAAACCTTTTCACACGAATAACTTGAACACAAATGAAAGCTCTGGAAAACGAACTGCGCATTTATACTTTTTTGCTGCGATACTACTGCCATCTGTATATTTGCATATTGCTATCCCATGACTATTGTCACTTCAGTGTATATAGTATAATATGTTTGAGTCTAAATAAATTTTCCAAAAATTACTCTCCAGATAGCGGAATTTTTGTGCCGTGATGTCTAGAGATTTTTTAAATATACACGGGTTAGTTTCTAAATCAAGATTAAAATAATGCAAACGAAGGATGAAGAGACTTCTTTAAAAAAAATAAAAGAATTTATTTAGAGTTAAAGACGAATATTAACAGGGGGAGTACTTACAGGGTAATATTAAAATAATTAAAACATGGAGATATTAAATAAACAAAAAGTTAGATTATTTCCTCTAGGACTTTAGAAGTAGGAAAACATTGACTGAAAACATATTACCGCGTAGCCGCTTAGCTTTGCGAGCGGGAACCGCATGACGCGTGGAGACAGACGTCTTTCTTTTACGGATGTTAGTGGAGCCTCTGCCTCAATATTAATTGGGACAGTTTTTAAAAAGCTCGATAGATGGCGTTGTTCTGGTATGTTATACTAATTAAAAGTATCGTCCTCTGGGAAATGATCCAACCTTTTACAACTCTTGCTTTGAATTACATCTATCATTGGATGTTGACAAAACAAATAGAAGGCAGATGACGGTTAAATAAAATAGCTCTGTGAGATAACCTATATATATATATATATATATATATATATATATATATATATATATATATATAAGTGATGAGAAATCTAGCTTGCCTAATAATTATATGCTAGTTAAGCAGATAAAAAATTACTGTTTTTACAACCGTGAAATATACCATTAATTTTAAAACTATCTCAAAATTTCAACTCCTGTTAGTTTTTTTTAATATCATTTTCCTTACCTTATTTCAAATGCAGGTGTTTGAATTCACATGAATTTCTTGGATAAAACGATTGTCGGTCTTCTCTATAAAGGGGGGGGGGGGCGGCGAAAGAAATCTTTGGTGCCCTAAATGTTTAATTAAAAAAATTACCAACAGGAGCATGTATTATCAATGCAGGATTTTGTTTTTGCTAATTATTTAATTACTTCAGAAAATTCAATTTTTTCTAAGGCTTAATATAGCAAATGCATTTAAATGCTCTGTGCATATGTTTGACAAGATATTTCTATATTAATTTTAATTAGCTGAAAGAGCGTTGAGCACTTGCTATAGTAATTATCAATATTAAAAAAGTATTAATACGGTTAATATATTTAGAAGCTCATTATAATTATTATTTGGTATATATTTCAATATGTCCTTTGTGCTGTTTATATCTCTTTCACCCAAAATCAAATAATGTAGAAAACCAATTTTTTGGATTAAGTCTTTATCGGTATTTTTGTTATAAAATTTCACAAAAGTTTTTGGAACATTTTTATGAAAGAATTTATACCGCTGATTAATTTGAAATCATAAGTAATATTTGAGAGACTTACATCTATCTTCTGTTTGTACTATGACTGTGCCAATTGCAATATTAAAATCAATAACATCTAAATTTCTTTACCTCATTTTCTGTAACTCCGTCTTCTGCTATTTTGGAATATATATATATATATATATATATATATATAATATAATATTTCAGTGAAATATTCTTACATTTTCAAATTGCATGTTTGCACTTTCATTTAAACTGAAAATGTGTTAAATTTTACATTTTGGATTTCAGTTTTAATTTTATTGTCTGAAACAAAATTCGAGTCTAGAACAATTGCTTTTGCTTGAAATAGTTTATTGATAGATGAAAATTATGAAAAATATTGTAAACTGTACTATTAATCATGAAATAAAAGGCTATACTGATCCTTGTACTGAATCCAATAGACTCTTGTTTTGGGTAACACTGTATTATTTTTACTTACGTCACTTATATTCTTCTAGGTCATTATAAGCGTGTTCAAACTGTGTATATGTCAATTTAATTTAATATGTTTTGGCTTACCAATGAATGTTAATATTAGTTTAAGTTTAATGTTTAAATATTTTTGTAGAATTTCCCATTTATATTTTTTATACATGCTTGAAAATAAGCAATATAAACATTACATTATCCTCCAAGAAATTTTTCAGTATATACTTCTGGAAATGGCATTAAAAATTAATAAATTAAGAATATGGTAGGCAAGGCTCATAAATTGCATGAGAGTTTAGAACAATTATTCTAGATTGCACTCCTTTATATTTCCCTTTCATGTTGCTACCACTATAGTATGCTTGCCCTTTATAATTCATAATATTTGAATCAAGCCCACTTAATCTTTTCAATAGAATTTTTGCTAGTGCTTCTCCAATCAATCAGTTAATTCAAGACTCCCCTCGAAACGACTCATTTATAGTTAAACTTTTCTATCCAAAATTTACATACTTAATAATGATTGAAGTTTGTTCCTTATGGAAGATATCAAGAGTACAGTCCATTTGGATATTGAATTATGTGTCTACTTTTGTATTGTCTTTTCCTAATGCAGAAATAATTTTTTCTCGTCATCTGTGTGCTAACTGATGTACATTTCTATTCAATTAAAAATTTTTTTTTGTTTCTATGATCCTTCAACACAGGTTCATATTTACTTGATTATTCATTAAACTTTAAAAATTTCTATTGCTAAGCATTCCTGTTGTTTCATGGGTACCTCGAAGTGAATGATTATTTTATGCTAAAAATAGAATCGAATTTACAAGTCTTTGAAATAAGAATTTAAGTTGTTCTGTTTCCTTATTCATATTAGCTTGATTTGTTTTATCAATATTCTATCATAAATTTAGTCATTTTAGTAATTTTTTTCAAGTAATAACCAAATTAAAGTGACAAATAGAATGTTCATGATCTTGAATTGCAGTTGACAGTTTTCTTCAGTTATTATAACCAGCTTAAATCGTGTAAATTGTTCATTTCATTTCCTCTTCTTTTGTAAAATAGTATACAGCAAAAACAAAATACCGAGTCTTGCGTTTTGAAGAAATTAACCAGAAGTGTAGCTGGGTTTCACCATTTGGCAATTTAAAAAAGTAGCATGTAGAAAAAAATGATCTACCTTCATCATTCTTAGCAAAATCCCCTTTGTGTTGTGCAGATTTGGTTTTTGCACAAAACATTCTGGAAACATCTATTATAATGTTTGGCCGTAAACCTGGATCACTTGTATTCACTTGATCATTGATGATTACCTGTTCATCTCTTATTGTCATTTTCCGATTAATTCATATTTATATACACATATAGTTCTTCAACGAATTTTTATAAGTTATATACTTCTACTAGATTGTAACATATACTATAGATTCATATATTTCAAACCGTCGATTGCTTCAGTTCAGTTCAATTTATTTCTTTTTGTCTTTCCATCGAAGTTGTGTTCTATGACAAAGTAGTGTAGTATGTGTTGATGGGAGTTACTCAATTGACTTATCTTCATAATACTTTTTGTTTAAACAACTTATTATACACACCACACACAGAAGCACGCAAAAAAAAAGAAAAGAAAAAAGTTTACATTAAATGTAGGAAAAAGAAGATGGTTGGCGATTACAAGCCTGTTTGGATGCAGTCCCATCCGCGACTTCTATCACTTATTTTGCACAACTCTGTCTTATCATGTCTGGTGGTGATTTCTCTACTCATGAATCAACTTTTCTTTTTTTTTCTTTTTCTTTTAGAGGATTTGGAATATTTTCGCCCAGTAACACCGTACGGCGAAGCCTCTGCGATAGTTGAAAAGTTAATGGTATGTATATTTTAAGTATGTGTGTATCCTTGTATTCATCTGTTTAGTTTTTGTTCATCCCCCCAATCGCGGGCCCTGGGGCTTAGCTTCCGCCGCAGTGCCCAGACGGCCATCCCTATTAAACAATCTTTCATACTACATGACTATGTTTCTGAAATGCTTATTTTCTGATTTCTAATTCAAGTTCTGTGTTATTTAATACTATAATGAAGTTTTTAAATGTCTAAATCTTTTGATGATGTGTTTGTGTTGTAACTGTGGAAATTTATTACTTAAAGGACTGTGCAATCCATAAATAGGAATGCAAATGTTCGTTTATTTAAAATCTTAGAATTTCAGAAGTTCTTCACCGATTCCATTTGCTGTAATTCGAATGCGCGTGGTTTATTATTATTTTTTAAAATATAACTATTATACGTGTGACAGATTTAAAAAAAATCCTTAAAGCTGCGCCATCTGTTGGACGTAAAAGCAAAACGCCATACCCTAATATTATACGATACTATTTCAGTGTTTTCGATATACGATTTCCAACATTGATTCCATTTCAATGTTTCCGATTGCATTGTTAAATTGAATTTTCAGATTTCGATTTATTTCTACCTTGATGTAAGCATTTCCTATGGCATTGCGTTGCATTTGGGCTATGTCGCTTGTCATCATGTTCACTTCGAGAGTGTAGTTTTTGTTTTTCTCACTGTTTTTAATTTCTTTACAACTTTCGTATCTTGTTATTTTTATATTATTTTTGTATTGTTTAAATATTTTATTATTTTTCCTTTGGTTTTTGAGTTCTTGTTTTTTTTTTCCTTTTTTATTATTTTGCAGTTGTATATGTTACCACCTGGAAAAATTTAAGAAACAACGATAGGCAGACTCAACACTGTGAATCCCAAACAAGGTGAAGGCTTCTTTCTTCGCATGCCATTAGTAAATGTACTCAGTTCGACGTCTTGCCAACAACTGAGAATTATCAGCGGTGTTACACATGCCACTTTCCGCTGTGCATGTCAGCGACGTGAGCCAAGTTACAGCGCTGGTGGTCTCTTGTCTCACTTAAATCAAGTATTCCGTTACTAATGCTTGATCTTAAAGACATTTACGATCAAATTATGTAAACTGTCAATAACGGGGTGGGAGAAATCTTAAATGCGTCCGAGGAAACTGGTAAACCGTTCTTAACTATATTGATTCTAGCAGCAATTCGATCCCAAAATGACATAGCTTTAACATTTAGACTACTACCAACGGTACGTATACATCCCACTAACCTTTTAAAACCAATTTAAATAGTTCTAAGTATGAATAGTTTTTTTAGTGGTGAGGGAAGGGTGTGTTTGGTCATCATGTCATAACCATGGGGTTTTAAAACATTTTGGGGGGGGAAATCGAATAATTTGTTTTAGAAGGTTTTATTTTCATTTCCTACGTGATTGCTAGGAAAAATATTTTTAAAGATTGGTAATCAATGGGTTAAGTCTTGCACCGTCTAGAATAGCTGTAACATTGCTCCTAGGTGAAAGAACTGCCCTTTCTGTTTTGAAATTGTCATTGACTACGCAGTTCATTAATACCCCCTCTTGCATCATTCCCCAAAGCGTTTGGCATTGTAAAAGATATAGCAAAAATGCAGACTTATTGTTTGGGATGAATTCACAATGGCACACGAACCCCCCCCCCCCCCGAAGCTCTTGATCGATCATTGCAAGATATGCGCCGAAATATCAGAATATTTGGGAACTCGTGAATATTGCTTGCTGAATATTTCAGCCAACATTATCTGTAATTCGTTGATCGACACCAACGGATGAGATAAGCGCTGGCCTGAAGTACTCTACTTTGGGAAGACACGTATAAACGTTGAAATCAACTACAAATGTGTATGTCCACCTGAAATATTCTCACTTGAAGATTGGGAATAGAAAATTAATCTTCGATCTGACCTCAGGACGAATTTCATTGCTTCGTACTTTCTGCAATTTAGTGACGAAAAAGAATTGGTTGGAAAAGTATTTTTCAATATTCAAACCAATTATATTAATCAGGATTGTCTGAGTAAATTGGTTATTCTTGCGTCCAAAAACGGAGACTTCTAAGAATTGAACAATATTATTCAGTTTAACATTCAGATTGAGCTAGTCACATAAAGTCCATCGGCATTTTAGTGGAACAAAATGAAGCGTTTAATTATTCAACAATTTTGATTTCACTTGATCTGCTAGAAATGCCGCTATACCATATTGCAATTGAAAATCGATGGGCCAATTATGTTACGAAATATCAACCAACCAAAGCTTTTCAATACCACGTGGCTGGCCGTAAAAAAACTTAAGGGGCAACTTCTTGGAAATAGATCATATAAGAAAGTTTAAAAAAAATCATTTGAACCTATTGTTAAGCATAAACCAATGGAAATCTACAAAATTTGCTATTGATCTGAAATTAAGAATAATGTTGAAATATACAAGAAGATTGAATAAATATTTTAGCTCAAGTGTATAGCATTACGTTTAAGCATTCCGAATGTATAAATATCGCTTCATATATATGGCAGTTGGTTACCTGTTTCTTCATAACAGACACTGTCCATTGGTAGGAGTTTTATTTTATGAGGGGTGAAATATGCGATATGCATCTTTTGAAATTTGTCTTATAGTTGCAACACACGGTTATACATAATTTGAAATGATTGCTGTCATTAAAATTTTGTAGAATTGAACAAAACTTTCAAACATTTCTGTTTCTCAATATTTATTTTTGAATATTTAGCCCCCCTTCCCCCAAAGTGGAAAAAAAACTGTAACTGACAGTATACTGATAATAAAATTCTGAAATTCTCTTGAAAGTAGAAATGTTTAAGAGATTACTTCAATTAAAATTCAAACATTTCAAATATGATTGCTTTTCTTTTGAAGAGCTGTTTTATTTATTTATTTATTTATTATTATTATTTTGTATTTAGTAAAAGTGATCCATTTTAGTTTAAACATACAAAAACAATGTTTGATTCTCTTTGTTTATAAAGAACGGTTGTTTGAAATAAATTTTCCCTCATAGAATTATCACAAGGTCAGCAACTTGATTTTAATCATTAACAATTTGTCCTTAATTTGGTTTTAAGCAGTGAAATTCGGCCGATTAAGAAATTTCGCGAAGCAAGGAGTATTCGAAGAACGGTATGGTTTTCAAAATTCCGATTTGACGGTGAGCTGTAAATGGTCATCAACTTTTATGCTGTACTGTTGTGAATACGGTCGTTTATATCTTGCTATAATTTCCCTTTTATTGCTGTTTCTTTTGCTCTAAGTGTACTTAATAAATTATAATGCAGCTTTGTTTGTAAATACTCGCTTGAAATTTTGGCATACCGTTTCGACAACTGGCAAACTAGCTTTGAGTACTTATGTAATATAAAGATTTGTTGTTGATATTTCATTCTTTATGCCATTATTATATCTGAGGTAAAAAGAATTTTTTACTTCATATATTTATTAATTTTCGTGCAACATGTTGGATCTTTATATTAATCAGAAGTTTGAAATTAAAATTACTTGCTCTGAATTGAATCATTCTGCTGCTTAGTTTTCAAAAACTAGAAAAAAATTGTACAATTAAAAATTAAAAAAAAATATTATTCATTAAGAAATTCGCGGAAAGAACTGTTAAAGAAGTCGGATATTAATTCCGTCCATAAATAAAAATGACAGCTATATCTGTCAATTAAAAAAATGCATAAAAACGGGTTTTTTTTTCCCATTGTCACATACACACTAGGCTATTGCGCCGTAAATTCTTTGAAAGAAAAGTCCTTTTAATTTAGGAGTAAAAATATGACATTTTTCTACCCACGCTTAAAAACTGTCTGTCAGCCTGTTTATGAATCGTTTTTTTTTCATTTAATTAGCGCATATTGATAAGATATATATGTAGGTCGGCTTCTAGGGGTAAAGTGAATTTTTTGAAAAAAAAGTTATAATATCCGAATTAAACAACTAATTAAGACTACGTATAATTAAACATTCCAATATTTACACTATTTACGAAATAAGGGTTAGACAATTTAATTCGGTTCACTTGTGAGATGGGGATGCCAAACTTGATCAAGCTTTAAAAAAAAGTCTGCTTCCGTTTTTCTTTTAAAATGGAGTACGCTAACTGCGTCAGACCTCACACGTCCATTGCCGCCGGAAGAATCGACTTTCTTTAGAAGCCTATCAGGCACCTTGACGTCACACGCGCACGAGCCTCTCCAATTGGGCGCGAAAACCCAGCCAGATCCGACAAGGAGATAGCCCTTTTCTCTAAAGGACGGGTGCTCCGAGAAACTTTTCATCGAACTCTACATGATTGGTGTCGCCATCTCTCACATCAAAAAACAATTAAATACTTCAATTAACCACCATTTCTGAACAAATTTACAAACAATATAACTTTCTACATATACGTATATAGCGATTTTAAATATTTTATTCTTTGATTCCTTGACTGTCGGATATAGCAAAATAATATACGAGAAAAATGAAGTTACAGGTTAAAAGAAATATTAAAATAAGATGTAAATTTTCATATGTTAAAAGAAAATCATATACATAGGAACAACACTGTGATAAAACACAGTAGTGTTAATAACATTTATAATTAAAAACCATTTTCTATAATAACATTGCGATAAATAAAATTATTTGTTATTTCAGAGGTAATGTCGTCTAAAAAATGTTATAATAAATATCCAAAATGTTATTTGGTATAGAAATTTCTATAATATTTATTAAATTTACTTCTATGATATATGAAGAATTATGCACTAAATGTATTTTCCGTAGGCGGTTTACGATCACATTTTCTACCTCGTTACTGGTTATCTGCCTAGCGACGCCGTGGCAGACAGCAGTGTCACTAAAACCTACAATGCGAGCGTAAATGAATCTCACAATCCCATACAAACTATAACGAACTTGAACAAAATATAAAGCAGAAAGCTATAGAAATACCTTAACACCTGAAAAAAAATGACACTGTTTTCTGCCTCAGTGCTGCTAGACAGACAACCAGTAACGAGATAGAAAAGGTGACCTTGAACCACCTACTGAAAATACACAGACTATAGACTATACAGAAATACGCAGACTATAGACAAGCCTTTACGGGGAACTTTCGATCACACTTTTCACTTCTACAAAATACCTGTAGGTCCACATCGTTGTTGAGCATTCCTTTCTATTCAACACACATTTTGTGGGATTTGAGTTTTTGGAATTTCTGAATTCTAATAAGAACATCCACTAGGAATTTAATCGGCAGAGCGTTTTTAGATCTATTTAAAAAACCATATTTTTATGTATTAATAATTAATACTACAGAATCAAAGTAAAATAATAAAAAGGATCTTGCTCACCTCATCCATTATAGGTTTATTATATCTATACAAATTGGGGTATTTTTAATTCAACGTTTTGTTACTGTTCCGGATGAAAGAATTGGCTTTATTCTAATCCCTATCTTGAAGAACGTTGTCTTGAAACCTTGGTAACAATTAGAAATATTGAACCAATCGGAACTGAAGGGATAGGGTGATTTTGCAACTATATTTCCCTCAGCTCTAGATTTATGAGGTCAGCCTATTTGACCCCCTTTTAGAACCTCCCTTTTTCACAGATGTGTAAAAGGGGGTGCCGGGTTAATGTTTCCAGTGTCCAAATAAAAGAAATTCCTCTATTTGTCTTATACACTATCTGGCCAAAAGTATCCGGACACCACTCAAAAAAATAGTTCTGGCGAGTGACGCTATTTGAGGCCTAATCAAAAGCCATAATAGCATTTGTAGTGGTTTATCAGGTTGTATTTATAAGTTTGTGTGGCAATGAGTAAGTTAAAGAAGCTTAGTGAATTGGATCGTGGCAGTATAGTGGGATACCATATTTGTGGGAAATCAGTTCATGAGATTACGGATATTCTACAGAAGCCTAAATCAACAGTGAATTATATAACTGGGAAATATCGAGGCAGTGGAACAAGAAAAACGACTGGTAGGTCGATAAAACTTGAACACAGCTGCAGAACCCTGTAAAGGGTAGTGAAACAAAATCGCAAGTCCTCGTTGGTGGAAATTTCTCTGGAATTCCAAAGCTCCCAATACGCTCAAAGTCCCTACCTCTTGGTATCCGGATACTTTTGGCCGGATAATTTAGTAATGTACTGTCACTGCTTTATTACAAAACTCTGAAGAATTGATACTAGAAAGACGCACAGGTTATTGAGGAGAAAGGACACTTGGAAAATTATATTTATGTTTATATTTTCTAACGTTAAATAATATATACATGATAATATGGACTTCTAAGTTACAGGATTATATGAATTTTTCTAAAATTAAGATTACACCTCCCCCCTCCCCGAAAAAAAGCATAAAAAGTTGTGAAGAAATGATTAAAAAATATATGTAGTTCTTGCAGTTAAGAAGCCATTCTTATGAACCATGCAGAATACTTTTAAAATTTCTGATGCTGACGAAAAGGAAAAATTGCATGTTAAAAAAAAACAATTTATTTTAAAGAACGAATAATTTGTATTATAAGAAAGCGATAGTACTTAAATTTCACGAAAGAACATATGACTGAATAATGTGGTTATTTATGTTTACATAATATGTTTCGATATACCGGGTGTTTAAAAAATGACCAGTATATTGGAAAAATCATTAAAAACTAAATAGACAACGATAGAAATACACCGTTTGTTGCAATATGCTTGGGACAACAGTAAATTTTCAGGTAGACAAACTTGCGAAATTAGTTACAATTTACAACAATAGATGGAGCTGTTGGTGATTTGAAAACGTGTGTTGTTCAGAGATTGCAAGTCTGCTGTGAGAAAAAACAAGTTTTATTCCTTAGAACAAAGGATTTTTCTGGTGTTGGAATTCCACCTCCTAGAACAGTGTTGTTGCAACAAAACGACGTTTTAAACGGAAATTTAATGTAACCAAAGGACCAAAAAGCGATACAATAAAGGAAAGAAACAATTGGAGCAATATATTTGTTCTGCAAGTGAAACCATCCCGCCTGAGACGTTTACACGAGTTTTGGCTCATATCGTTCTGAGACTACGCCATGTTATTGATGCGGATGGTGAATATTTGGAAAAGATCGTAGTTTAATTTTTCCTAGTCTGTAGCGTCATCTGCTGTTGAAAATTGTAACTAATTTTGCAAACTTGTCTGCCTGAAAATTTACTGTTTCCCCAAGCATGTTGCAACAAACGCTGTATTTCTATCCTTGCCCGTTTAGTTTTAATTGATTTTTCAAATATACCGGTCATTTTTGAAACCCTCGATATTACGCGCATCTATATTTAAAGAGGCTAATACTTCAGAATTTGAAGAACGTTTTAATGCAATTTATGGAACTTAATTCCTTCCTGAAGATAAATATGTCTTGCTAGAAACTTCATTATTGAGATGGCGAGAACGAAAGTCTTAATTCATTTTTTTAAAAACGCAGCAGAACAAAAGGTTAAAATGTGCTACTGCTAAGCGCCAATCATTTGTTTTAAGCACCTGTTACTTGTAACTTAATCATTTTATTTATTATTATTCACTTCTTAATTCTTATGTTATAAATTACGTTGATTTTTTTCCTTAAATATATAGAGTAAAAGTGCAACTGATGATTTCCCTTTAAGTCATTCAGAAATGAAAATTAAAATAATAATAATAATAATTTTTAAAATTTCGTTTCTGTTTTTTGAAAGAAGCTCGAAATCTGACTATCTTAAAAAATGAGTAATAAAATTGCCAATATTTTGAGAGAATTAAAAATTTTAATCTTAATATAAATGAGGTCACTACGGCTGTACATTTGTTAAAGTTATCCTAAAGCATTGGGCTGGAATAAATCAAATCTTGTGTGCTTATTGTTTAAAAAAAGAGAAAGAATATTGTTAACTTTTCAAAATATAAAATTAATTAAATATTCAATTAATTAGAAATAAACCGAAAGTTCATAGTTTTTCTACAGTAATTTTGGAGCAGATTATTCTACAAGAAATATTTTTTTACACCATCTAAAATTTCAAACATTTTCATTTTTAATGATGCTATTCGATTTTTTTTCAATGATTCTAACGATTTCGTAAATACGGAATTTTATCGCTCTTTGTTTTTTAATAATTTGATTCAGTTAAAATTCTAATTTTAAGTAAGAACATGAGATAATAAAAAGTTTGTGTACTATAATATTTTTAAAGAATTATTATTTTACATTAAACTATTATGCGTGAAAGTTTTAATTTTGAGAGAAGACGAATGTGTAAACTAGCAGTTTAATAAAAAAGACAGAGATAAAAACGAGAATAAACAGAAATCTGCAAAATATTGTCAGCCCCTCGACTTAAGATCGCTGGGTTATTGCCTTTCCTTGAGAAGAGTGTCAGAAACGAGCTTCCCCACACGTTTCGATAGGCTGTCTCCTTTACGGATGTGGTCGTAAATCTGTCAACTGACCGTTTGTAGGACACCTCCACATGTGGGTATCGATCGGAAGTTTCCTGTCATTTGTCGGTAAAATGAAGAGACATCAAAAAGTCCCGGAAAACCGCGAGAGAGGAAAGAGGGCAAAATGCGTCTATCTCAAAACGCGCCCAGGTCTTCGGAAAGGGGCTTAAACGGGACTAGTGGATTATTTCCGGAATTACTTTTGCACCCTCCCTTCCCTTTGTGATCGTGAGGTACGTTCTTTATTCTATCTCTACTTAATGATAAAAGGAAATTTCTGAGTCTGTCAGTAAACTAAAAACAAATGAAATTTCCCTGATCTACAAGCACTGAAATAAGAAAACATGAAATAAGTTTAAAAATTTTTCCCAAATTTTTTAATAAATGTTGAATTTATAAAGAATATGTTCAAGTAGAATATCCTTATTAAAAATGCCTTTGCCTCCAAAAAAATAATCTTGAGTATCCCTTGAAGTTTAACCTGCCTTAAATAATTGCCTTTTCTGCCTATTTTGATAACCTGGCGAATGTAATCACCTACCAAAAGGAATTTTTAAATAAGAATTGTAACCAAACAATTGGAAATTGTCTTCCGAAAACGCGTGCAAGAACAATATAAAATGTGATTGATTTTTAAGATGAGCGTAGGAAACTTAACTTTGATATTTTACAACTACTAAAGTTAATCGTTTATGAATGTCATAATAGGGTATAAAAATTGCGTACGTAAAAAAGAAAGCTACTTAATCATTAAATTAAAGACGAACTATTTCACATGATTTATATATGAGTGCATATTTTAATTTCGAAAATGAATACATTTTTGAAATTTAAAATACAATCAGATCTTGAATTTTTTCCCATTATTTTCATTTTTAAGCGCGTATTATTTTTAAGTACTTTTTCTCCATCAGAGCCATTGCATACTAACAAATACTGAAAGAAAAAAAAAACTTTAAAATAATATTTTTTATTTGCGTGCATTATTTTGCTCAGTATGTTATATATGAATACTCTATGAAGATTAAACATTCAGAAATATTTGGAATTATATAGTTTTTATTACAAGGTAATTGGCAGTAGAAGAAAAATTACATTCTATTTGCTTGGTTATAATGTTGAATGTAGAATCTGAAATTTTTTTATATATATTATAATATAAAATGATATTTTAAAATTGAATTTAATCTTAATTAATTTTAGCCTAATTCAGTTCATATCAAAATCGTTTAAAAATATTCTTTTATTTCCTGATCCGATTCCACTTTTTCTATTTAATTAAATCAACTGAAGCTTTGTAAAAATGCTGCGTCATCGATTTCTTCGTGCCGAGTGAAGGGGTAGAGAATCATTGATGTAAACGGATTCTTATGAAGGATCCCTGCGTTTCCCTTGTCAAGGTCGATACGTGTGAGCATTTCTGTCAGAATCGACACCAATCATAGTTATTAGAATCTTATGGTATTTAAGACCAGGGATAAATGTTTTCGTTCCTTTACCTTCTGCTTTTGTTCTGCGCTGTGTGCGGACGTACCTTGACCGCGCTGTTTTGTATATATGTATAAAATATAGTCTTCTGATTGTAGAGCTTCATAGAATTATCGTGAAATAATTGTAGCTTAAAGCGTTTTACAACTAAATCCTTTACACAATTTACTTCAATGATTTATAGTAAATTGAGATCTTTTAGCTACAACGATGCAACTTTGTTTAGGCAATTGCAATAATAGAACCAATAACAGTTGCAAATATTTTTTTCTATTATTAAATTCACGTTAACCATTAATCAGAGTTTAGACAAGAAATTGTTTCAGTGAAATAAAGCATTATGAATCAGAAGACTATAAATTTATAGCTAAGAAAGACATGTTTATCTGAATAAAATGTCACTTTTCTGAACTATTTAGTAAAATCAGAATCCAAGCAAACAAACCCACTGCATCATTCCTGAATAATATTGATTCTCCAATTTTCGGAATAATTGCATCGACAAGGGAGCAAAAAAGAGGATAAAAATAAAAACTAAATTTTTCTTAAGTCTTAATATCTCTTAGCCTAAAGGTAAATGCTATATCGTATTTACTTGTCGACTAATCTGCTCTTCTGCCAAATATATAACAAATATTTTTTGAATTTGTATATATAGGGTAGTTTCATCAAATGTTTGACAATTCGTCGACTGAATGTCGCTAACATTCGTTGCACTGATAACTTAGTCGGCCGATAAAGAGTACTGGGGAAAATATGACTTCTTCAGTTGCCACCTTATCGGTTATTCAGACAGTAGAGTTGAAGTAGTGAGTAGAGGGAGTGCAACCCTATTTGGGTGTAGGACAAGATAAAATCATTGGAATTGGGGATAGAATTTATTTTTTTCTGTTATCACATATTCTATTATAATACAATGGTAGATTATTTCCCTCTTTTAACTGTAAAATTTTAAAACTTATTTAAGCCATGGTTCACTTTTGCTGTGCAAATGGATGCAAAGAAAAAGCTTCTAAGGATTATCCTATATTATTTCACAGGTATGTACAATAAACATATTCTATTTATATCCATTTTAAATCAATTTAAAATTGCGTAACTTGGATCATTCAATTATTTTGATATTATAATTACTGAATAATATTTCATAGTATAGATTAGTTATAGTATTTAATTTAGTTAATTCGTTATTAAGCTTCATTTAAACGGATATAACTGCATTATATTCTGCTACACGCTTTATTTTAATCTGGGATGTGTTGCACGTGCTTGGCTGCGAGTTTGGCATGATTTTTTTCTCTCTCCAATATATATAAACATTATTGACCGATTAATAATTGAGTACTTGTTTTAATGCAACTAAAGTTTCGTAGTTTTTGTAATAAATAGTTCCTTTTTTGCCATAAATATTCGAATTGCATTATATCGTGCACGATATTAAATAACGAAATTGGAAACTAGGCGTGTTTTATTGAAATATATAACATTTCGTAGAAATTTTATAGCATTATAGTAAAATTTCATATATGTACAAGTAATAATTGCATGTTTTTATAACTTTTAATTAAGATCTAAAAAGAAACTAGTAGATATTCTAAAGATAAAAACTCTACGTCTTATTTACATCGTATTAAGGAAAGAAATGCTATCTTTCCAGATAAAAATTTTGTCTGAATGTCAGCATTTATTAATAACTTGCGGTATGTACGTAACCTAAAATCACGGTTTTTTAAAAAAACATTCTAAATCTTTTATTAATTTGTATTAAAGCCAACACATATGAGATTCCAAAGAGGATTTACTTGTGTTTCTGTGATAGTTAGAAGCAAAGTTACCGGTAAAATTATAAACCAGAAGTGAAAATTTTTAAATTAAAAAACTAAGTTAAAAGTTATAAACTAATAAAGGGAAGGCTTGAGGTTGAAAATTGAGTTCGGGATGAGACTTTTGTATGGTGGTAGTATACATTTGGAATTTTCATTCATGAAAATATTAAGGATCAACAGCGAGCCAATTTCGAGATGGCTTTAAAACTTTCAACATAGCTTATTTGCTAATAATGTGTCGCCGTGAACGAGCGTTCGAGTAGTAGAGGGGTCAAAGTAGTGGTATAGCATGGTTAGGTCCTGGGCTAGTAATTTTTGTTTTTGTTTTCTTTCTAAATTTTTTCAAATTAATTTAACATTTTACAAATAAGTTTAATTTATATTTTATATACAAAAATAATTATTTATTATTCTAAATTTTGAATTATAATCTCATTTTTTGAAGAAAAATATGAATAAATATGAATGCATTTTTTTTTCAGAATCACTTAAATTAACGATTTAAAAAGGGTTTCAATTAATATGATACTCATTTTTGTATGGAAAAATAAATGTATTTTCTCTTAATACATAAGTTTTAATTTACTTTTTAAAAGTAAATAATTATTTCCGTTCAGATGGTTCTTTATTATAAATAAAATTTAATTTTTAAGTGTTAAAATAATTATAAATGTAATTTTCATTCTAAAAATGTATGACTATTTTCATTTTAAAATCGTTAAAAATTTAAATTTGTGGATTTTGATGATAAATTATTTTTTATAACTCAAAGAAGCTAAATTTAAATTGGAAATTAAAAAGTTGAAATTAATGAAATTATATCTGCAGAATCGTCAAGGAAAACTAGAAAGCAGTTTGAGGGCTTTTTTTCTCAAAGATGGCTGTTATTTCGGTTTAATACTTTCATGCATTCTAATATTTCAGTACATTCTAAATACTACCATTACACAAAATCTCAATCTCACTCATTATTTTCGTACCAGTGTGCGTAGTTTACAAGGAATGATAATGTCAAAGCAAGAAAAGAAAAAGTTAGAAAGGGGAGGGGGAAAAAAACTTTTTTAGGTAATGTTAACTGGAAATGAAAACCGACTAGAACCAATGCCGGGAAGCAAAAGGTTGCGCGATAGGTTTTGGGATCGCTAAAATATATATATTGCGGTATAGCGCCAAAAAAGGTATTTTTACTCTCTAGGTATTAAGATTCTCCTAAAGTCATGTGACTCGTATTGGGCACTCTTGTTTCGATACGAAACAAGTGACTAACGCCTTACATTTATATCTCAGCTTTATCATTCAGTCTAATGTAAAGCAAAATGCTATTAACTTGGCACCTCCTCGGCTATTCTGCCAAATGTGCTAGAAACTATTGGCTGAAATGGCAACAACTGAATTAGATTTCTGAAAATCTGGCTGAATGTCCAACAATTAAATTACATAGCGCATTATTTCGCACTTTCACGTTGTCGACATTTGTTGCTTTGATTTCTTAGTGGACCGACAATGAAAATCACGCAAAATGTGACATCTTATTCCTTTGCCTTCTCCTCGGTTCTTCTTTCAAATACAATACAAATTATAGGTTGATTGTTCAACAGTTGAATCGTGTCTGATGTTAACATTGCATTGATTTCTTTGTTGATCCACCGAGAATAATCGGAAAATACAACACTTTATTCATTTATTGCCGTATCGAATTCTTGCCGAACTTGTCATTCATCCAACTTAAATCATTACTCAGATACTTCAATTTATATACATTGCCTGTGAAACGCGTTTTACATTATTATATTCGTTAATTCCCAACTCGCCACACCACTCTTCCGAAGCAATAAAACTTTTGCGGACAAAATTCTCTCAACTTCTCTCCCCCCCCTTCACTGTTGCCGCCTCTGATCGAAAAACTGATAGAAAAGTGCGCGCTGTGGACCTAAAAACTATGAATGGTGAACTTGAATGTCATATCAGCAAACTTTCTTTTTGCCAACGAGAGAGAAATAATTTTAAAAAATTGCATATTTCATATAACTAATCATGTTTTTTATTTTAGCGCCATTTTTGTTTCTTGATGGTATATTTTGTCTTGGTAAGTAAGTATCTGAAGAGTTTTGTCTCCCCATTTTTGACAACTGTTAAAGAATTTGAAATTTATACATTAGTATTATTTTGTAATGTAACATTCGATATTTGTTAATAGTATTGAATAACATATAGTTATTGATCGTAATTTTTAAGCTTACGATGGACAATTGTTCATCACAAGCCAGTAGTTCTGAGTTAACAAAATTTGTTAGTGTGGCGCTGCTACGCCACAGATTTAAAAAAAAATAACATTAAACTTTATAGATTTCTTAAAGACAGACGCAAGTCTTCATGCGTCCGATATTATATGTGTTTATGTCTTATGTTCATTTTAATGGTGTATTTATATGTGTAAAATAAATTGTTATTATTTTAAAACTTGCAAACTTTTTGTATTTTAATTTTTACAAGCTTGATGTATGTGTCGTTTCTTTTCTTTTCTTTTTCTTTTTTTAAAGGGCGACAATCTATTATAAATCGTTTTATTTTTGACTCTTTTTAATCATGTAGAAGTTATAGTTTCACACATTTATGATTAAAAAGAAAGCGATTAGAATGAGTAATCCATAAAGTATTTTGAAGTTAACGGATGATTGAAAACAAATTCGAATAATTCTAAAATTACTGCAATTATTGAGGAAAAAAACATGACAAATGAAAATGAATTATGTTAAATACAGATAAAAATTTCAGGCTTTCATTTAATAAATAACACTGTAATATATTTAGAAAAATTTTAAGAATTTAATAGTTATAAACAATACAAAAATTGTTTTTCAGTTTTTAAAATACTCTATTAAAAGCGGAGCAAAATGGTTAACTTTAAAATCATATGAAACTAAAGCACAATGATTCTAAGGAAAAAAAGTGTTCATAAACTAATACTTTTATCTTTACTTAGACACTGAAGAGCCAGAAAAATTGGTATAAGAGATCGTATGCAAATAATGGAGGTATTTAAGCCATCAGCTTAACGCGATGCGGTCAACAGTGCGTGTATAAGACAACAGGTGTCTGAGGAGGATATTAAATCGATGCTTGCTGTTATGATAGCAGGTTATCAAGATTTAAGTGATTTTTAACGGTGACTAATCGACGGCGCACGAGAGAGGGAGCACAGCATTTCTGAAGTAGAGGTGAAATTTAGATTTTAGCGCAAGGCCATTTCTAGGGTGTACCGCGCATACCAGGTTTTCGGTAAAACTTCATATCTCCAACAGTGGTGTGGCTTGAAAATGTCCTCGATAGAACGGGATCATCGACGTCTGAAAAGAATCGATTTGAATGCAGGCCCACCAACAAGAGTCAGTGTACGCACTATTTAACGTAAGGTAATTTATATGGACTTTCGTAGCCGCAAACTATCTCGTAAACCATTGTTGGCTCAGCAGCACAAAGCTCTGCACCTTACCTGGGCTCGCCAATGCTGCTACTGGGCTCTTAATGATTGGATAAACGTTGTCTGATCTGAGGAGTGTCGTTTACAGGCGTATCACGTGGATGGCCGTGTACAGGTGTGGAGAAAACTCCATAAATCTATGGATTTCTATTGCCTACAAGGAACTGTTCAAGCTGGTGGAGGCTCTGTGAGGGTAAAGGGCTTCTGCAATTAGCATGAAAAGGGGCGGTTGATGTGTGTAGACTCGACCATGACAGGACAGCGGTACTTTAATATCCTTTCTAACCCTCTACATGCTTTCACGTCCTGTGTTCATTCTGACGGATGTGGACGATTCCAACAGGATAATGCGCCACCCACAGGTGTACAGTAGCTACCGAGTGGCTTGCGGTGCATTCTTCTGAATTTCTTTCCCTATCTTGACCATCTAATTTTCCTGACATGAGCATTATCGACCATATCTGGAATGTTTTGTAATGCGTTGTCCTTAGATTTCCACCTCATCGCACTTCCATGGCTTTGTTGACTTCCCTGTAGGAATCATCACTGTCTACAGAACATCTTCACCAATTTGTTGAATCCATTCTATTCCATTTCACGACATGCTGCGGCACTTCCGAGTGCTCGTGGGGGCTCACAGAACATTAGATAGGTGCACCAGTTTTTTTTGGCACTTCAGTGTAAGAAAGATGAATGTGTGTTTGTGCTGGCGCTCAACAGACCAGGCCATTGGACTTGGAGCTGCCAAATTTTGCATAAACATACTTAAGAGGGTGAAAATGTAAACTTTGCAATTGTTTTTTTAAATTTTGATTAGAATTTTAATAAAAAATTAAACAATTTTGGTAATTTACCATTATTACAGCTCAAATTTTATTTTTACATAACCTTAAAATTAAAAAAAAAAACTTTTCAATGAAGTTTATCATTTTGCTCTATAATTTATTTTCAACTTTTATTTAATTTCTAAAAAAATATTTTAAGCAAAATTCTTAATATATTTCTCACAAAATTTTAAAATTGTGTTCAACATAATTCTTGCATGAAAATTTTTTTATCGTTGCCATTTCATTGACAAAAGCTCACATTAAAAGATTGATCCTCATTTTAAATTAAACCTAATAAAGCTTAACTTTTAGTGCATATCTGTGTGAAATAAAATAAATAAGTATCGTATTTTATTCTAAAAAGAAAATTCTGATTTTTTAAAACATTTGTATGGTAATACAATAGTTCAATATTATTTGTGACAAACAAAATTTGTTAGATATCCACGTTAATCAGGTTTCAGTAGCTAATTTCGTAACTGTTAATAGTAACATCTATTAACAGATAGTAGCACTCGCATCTAATGAAAAAAAATGATCTAGATAATTATATTTTATGAAGCTTGAATCAGTCAATATTTCGATGAGTTACAGAATTTCGAATTGTATACATATTCGTGGTCCTATAAGCCATATTTAATAAAATATACTCGAGATTCTAATGGAAAAAAAAACTCCACTCTTTTACCATAAAAACAGATTTGAGTTATGAAAATTTGAATATTATTACTTCATGAAAACGCCCGAATTTAGACCTCCCCTTTGACAGTTTTGAAAAAGATTCTCCAATCAGCCCCCGAAGTTTGTCCAAGTTTGATTCATTTAAAATGATGAAAATGGTGATTGTCCTAAAATAATGGTATTCCTCCTAACTTGGTCACATGTTTTTTTTATTTATTTAAGTTATGATTTCAAGAATATTTTATTGAATGTGGTTTCATAGAACTGACGGACCATATAAACTTCATAGTTTTTAAGAAGTATATTTATTAACTTGGACAAAACAAATTATTATTAATTATATTCTTTAAATACTTTTGCAAGTAAATTTAAACTGTTCAATGAACAGAAAAAATTGACTTGTCTTAAAGAAGTCGTACATCTTTGAGAAATTACATAAATTTATTTATGTATATATACAGGGTTCGGTAGAGAAACTCGGATAAACAATTTTTAATATAACTTTATAAAAAAATTAATAAATTACCAAACAAAATAATAGTAAATTGTTTCTAATAAACAAATTTAATTTGTTTTAAAGTGGCCGCCTTTCGCAACGATGAAAAGGCGGCCACTTATTGAAATTTTCAGTAATGGATCGTAAATCTACTTTTAATCTATGCCACCAAAGTTATTGCTTTAGAGAGTCCAAATTTTTGTTTGGTTTAGTGAAAGTCCTAGAATCCAAAATAAACCATATACTGGAATCCAAGGAATTGAGATTCTGCGAGTATTGCGTCCGCTCTCCAGATGTTATTACGTCCTGAGAATGTGCCTTGCATCACTCTAGTGTCTTTTGAGCTGGTGTCGGGTCTTTTTGAAACGCCCAATTTACATTGCCAAAATGCTTTTTGGTCCAAGGAAGTACAACAGCTTCTAGAATGCCCCACTGCTGCACTTTGATTTATTTTAACATCCTCATCCACAAAATTCAGTTTTTTTGCCACTTGCACGAATTCTGCTTCAGAACATGACCGACTTAGGAAGTTAGCGATGTTCAACAATTACCAAGTTGCTTGGAGAGTCTACAGATCAAACCCCATCGCTCTTTAAGTTATGTGCTTGTTGGACGGTCAAGAGCTTCTTATCAGTAAAAAGGATTCTCTCCCTGCGCTGACTTGCGACCCGTCTTAAAAGTTTTCAGTATTTTTGGAGTCACACGAGTTTATTTTCTTCATCGAGAAACTGAATCTTTTTGAGCTTGTAAGGTTTTAGTCCAAGCTCTATGTTTGCCATTCGCCATACTGATTGATTTGTTACTTATTCTCAATTTACGAGTGATCTTTTTCCTGAAAACCTCGTATTTAGTTGAACTCGCTTTTTGATGGACTTACGGTTATTTAAAGTGCTCATTGGACGTTTTCGTCTATTTCCTGGGTGGCAACCATCTTTGCGGAAATCTTTGAAAAGATAGATTGCATTAGACGTTGTCTGCCGAATCACAGAAAGCAAATTAAAGATTTAAAGCTGTCGTTTTCCTTTCTTAAAGAACTCTCAAATAGAAATAGATCTTTTGTTTGACATTGTACAAAAGCCAAAAAGCAATGCATAACTATGTGTAATAAATGACAAACGGAGATAAACACAAATTTAAAAAAAAAGTTATATTCTATGATGCATTAACGTTTTCCGAGTTTTTTTTTACTGTACCCTATTTATATAATCTTTAGTACATATATAACATTAAATCTGAATGATTCTATTTTATGCTCCCGAACATCTTAAAAAACATGTTTCATTAATGGAAGATCAATCATTTATTTTTCAAATTTAAGTACCCGCAAACGTTTGGACCCCCCTTTTTTTTAGAAAAACATGCTGTAGACATGCTTTAACCATATTTCTAGGTTTAAGACGATTCAAAATTAGTAATAGCAAGTTAATATTTGAAGTAAACTTTAAAAATTTCGAATACAATAATAAATAAAAATAATAAATTTGGTTATAACAATAAATGAAATTTAATAGCATAAATTTAAGCAAATTCTTTAAAAACTTCAAGTTTACTACACCAAATACTATTACTCTCATCTGAATAAAATTTATCTAAAATAAACTACATAGTTTTCTCTAGGGAGTGATATACTATCATATGGTTATAATTATAAAAATTTTAGATCCAGTCGAAGATTTATTATGAAATTTTTAGTAAATATATGAAATTATTAAAACAATAGACTTTAAATTAAAACTTATTCGCTCAATCTATTTTTTTGTTCATTCCCTAGAAAATAATAGAAAAACAAAGTCCACCAAATTTTTTATTAATTTGATTATTATATTTTGAGTTATTTGATTTGAAGGGAGCAAAAAATAAAAATCAATTTTCAGAAAAATGCATGTAATTATGCAATAATATGTTTTAATAATAAAATGTGTGTACGTACTTAAAATTCACATTTATTGATTATACATTCTTCCTCTTCAACTTTAAATAATTTTATTTTAATCATCCTTTTTCAGGCAATTTTTGCATGTGGCAGTGAATGCCACCTAGATTCATTTATTCTGTGTTGAGTTCAGCAAAGCCGCTAACTGCATTTGCACTTCGATACACTCCAATAACCTTAACCCTTTGCATTCCGAAAAATAATTAGATGCAAAATTATTCACCTAATACAAAGATATGTTTATTGCTATGAAAAATAAATATAATTCTTTTAAGTCGAATTTCTTTTAAAATTAATTTACATCTCTTAACCGTTATGTAGGCGTTTTTAGCAATTAAATTTGAAAGAAAAATAAATAAATAAAACGTCAAAATGATGCACAGTCTTGAATGTCGAGTCACACTCGACATCGGACCTCAAAGGGTTAAGGATATTCAGTAATCCTATAAAGCTTTCATTCATGTATTACAGACAAAAATCCCGTAATGGGGTTCGGGGCTCAATAAAGACATCTTTGGGTACAAATTTCCACAAAACACCGTTGAAACTCTCGGTAACATTTTGCATTTTACTGTGCAAAATTTTTTCCGTATTTAAAACTAAATTTGTGTTTATACGAATTTTTAACATGTTTCAGGCCTTTTATATCGGTAATTCTGATTATTTAAATGCTCACTTCCGATTTACCGATCATTACGGAAATATTAATATCTTGACTTTTAATTAATGTAGAAATAAATGTAAACCTGTTTTAAATAGCTCTAACACTGGTCTATACAATAAAAGATTTTTTTAATGTCATTTTTGACGAAAATTGACATTTTAAACGTATTTGAATACCTTAAAAGCAAATGACCGAAGGGAAAAATGTGATAAATGCATTGCACATTGAAAAGAATGGAGTAAAACATCTAAAGTAGTAGGAGTTATATGTTTATAAAGATCTGATGCTTAAAATTATTTTGTAAAATACATCAATTCCAAGTTAAAATATTTAACTGAAAATTTTAGCCACCATTAATTTTGATGAACCAGCTGGTCACCAAAGGTGACTAGTAAATAAGTTAAATTCATTGTGAGTATGTATGATTATATTTGTGTATGTCTATTCCACATCTCGTACAAAAGGACTGGGCCGATTTCGGCCAAATTTTGCACATTTATTCTGTAAACCAAGAGAAAGAGTGAATTAAATATTCAGTTTATTAGAAATTAACCCAAAATTTGCCTTTTCCTGAAGGGATTTCAGAGCATATAATCGTACATGAAATATTTGAATACCCTCTTAAAAATCAAATTTTTTCTCATTTTAATGATATCAGTTCTATTTTTGAACATTTCTTTCAACTGTTAAAATTTAAAAACATTTTAAATGCGTAAATTTTAATGTTGATTTTAAACCTTTTCTGCCATTATTTTTTTTAAAAAATTTCTGTTTTTTAACATATTTTTATAAGATTTTTATTTGCTTCGAAGTAGTGATTTACCGACGCCAGAAAGGAAGCACAAATGATGCAGATGTACATTGACAGCAACCACTGTAGGCTATGAGAAATGAACCTATTCGCTTTTTTCCCATAGAAATTTTGGATGAAATTAACCTGAACACAATTTACATCATCCTAAAATTAAAGTACTTCTCTTTTTAATGATTATTTTTTTAGAGAATTTAAAGCCGGTGATTCTAAAATAAGAAAATTTGTAGTTATGCTTTTGTTAACCAACATTAAGACTTCAAACTACTCTAATCCCACTTTTTTTTAGAATTTTCTTTTATCAATATACATTATTTGTTTTACAGCAGTGATTACAAGATAGCTAATTAAATTCAACTCTCCAATTCAAACAAAGGCATCAGTAAGTAAATCTTTCACGAGTAAATGAAAAACACAAGAAGAAATGTTGCCAGATCACACATGAAAACTTTAGAAGCACAGAGCATTAATAATTGTATCCAAAAAATTACTGATTTACTTTATTTTCAAGTTTTTATTAATGAAAAATTAAATATTTAATTAATTGTTCTGCAATATGTCCTTTAAGTAATTTTTATTTCAATATTTGTGAACAAAATGTTCAGTATTAACAATACAAATATTTCAAATTTAAAGCAAAAATAAGAAATAACGATATATGTTGGTAAGTACTCCTTTACTGAGAGCAGCATTGCAACGTTGAACTAGTAAAAGTGGTAGAACTACTTTAAAAAAAATTCTTTTATTTCCATACATAGTCTTAAAAAAGGTCTTTTATATTATAATATTTTATTCATAAGCATATATATCAGCAGCGCCGTATGTATTAGCTGGTTATAAATAAAAGAAATCTAAATACGTTTTTTAAAGATTTTTCTCTGGAAAATTATTCAGTTATTTTAAAAACGCCAATGTTATTTAATTTTTCCTGTTCCACTTATAGTAGTACCATTTTGTTTAATATTTCTTTTGACACCGAATTTCTGCAATAGGTGACTCTTTTCAAGATAGAAAAGGATATCTCTGCCGATGAGTTCCTTCTAGAGAGATTCAACAAAAACTTAAAATTTATTTTAACATTTGGAAATGTTGATAGCATTTTCAGTGCTTTATACCTTTCAGTTAGGTTACTAAATTTTCCTCAATCACTTTACAAGCAATGACAATTGCTCTGATTTCATACTCCAACATTTTTTAAAAAACCTAATAGATATTTAAGCGTTGATTAACAAATTTATTAAAAAAAAGTTTTCCTCTTGATAACTTTATATACGATTCAATAAATTAGCAGCACAATGTGTGAGTGAGGCAAAGGATGTATTTGGCCAATGAATTCTAACTACTAATCGAAGACTACAACCCATTATGTTCATCAGACATGCAGGATGATTATAATTCAGGCTGCACTTTGAAAAGGCTGTAAAAAAAGAACCACTGATCTAAATGGAAATTTTAAAATTTCGTCTGAATTGCAATGAAATATGTTTTGAGAAAGAACTTTGCTTTTGTCAAAATTCACCGTTAAATAGCGCTATATTCGTCTTAAGATGCTAATTAAAAGACGTGACGCATTGTGGCACTCTTAATTCAAAGCCCTTACATCACGGCAAGTTGGTGCCACAGCAGATAGGGGAGGGAAATTGGGTTTTTATTGGGTATAGGTCAAAAATTGTAGAAAAAGCAAGATTGAAATCAGATGTTAATTTTTTCTAGCCGAAAAATCGTAGAGGAAGTAAAAATTGATGAAACACCAAGAAAAGGAGGTCAGTGACAACTTGTTTAAGAAATATTCAGTATACTGTCCACTGTTTTCTCCTACCAGTTGAAAGTTCCAAAAAGCATGTTTCCTAACAAATAATAGCGTTTCTGTGTTTATATTGTGAAATTGTTGCTTACTATATTTACATTTGCCTATGTTCGTAATCGGATCCCTATACACAGCATCTTTTAGATAATCACCCAGTCAAAAGTCGTAAGGAGTTCAGTTTAGGTATTTGTGGCTGTCAGGCTTCTTCTTGTGTACAGCCGACCCCCCACCACCACCACCACTGAACCACAGTGTGCAAAGGAGCGCCATCTTGCATAAAAATTGTGCTATCCAAAATTCCACTGTTTCAGTGTTGGAATGAGTAGATTGCGCGAAAATAGATTAATAACTTATCCCATTGATTGTACAAGTTATGGGGTCTGAAGGACCTATTTCTTTAAAAAAAACCAAAGGACCAATGATAAATATTGCCACAACACACAGTAACCATAAGAGAATGAAGAGGCAATAATTGCATTTGGAACGGATTCTCTTTTGTCCATGTTCTGCAATTTTGAGTAATCTTTGACCTTGATGGGACCTTGAAATGGAAATGGGCTTCATCTATCCAGAAAATATTTTATGATCATTCATTATCTATTTTATTGCAGGAAAAAAGCTATTCATTTGACAGGTCAGCAGGAAGCAACTCCTGAACATGCGTAATTCTAAAAATATAGCATTGCAGGATGTTTCATAAAATTTTACGAGCCGTGCTGACAAATACGTCTAATGTTTGGGAAAGTCCTTTGCACTGGATGCTTCCAAAACACTGCCTGAAGTTCCCTGCAATGCTGTAGTCCTGTCCTCCATTGAGTCGCGGCAATTGTTTTTCTCCCTCTGCCAAATTTCGCTTCAAATGAACCGGTCTGTGGGAATTTATCAGTCATGTAAAGTGTTTTTAAGTCCAAGATTTTTTCCATGCAATTACTACATAGTCACCATTTTTGCACAAAAAGGTTTTCTAGCTGAGCCAGATCCTTCAATGATCTCTTCATAACTACCTTATCAGATGTTGAATAACATATCTAGGATGAGGGAGGAAATGCGTTTCACTGGAGCGTCTGGTTTTGTCTAATGCTCGGAGAGTTTTACTAGTTTTCGTTTGAATTTTTAGTCTAATATCTATTTCATGTCGGCATTAAAAGATTTCATTGTTATGCACTCTGGCTGACTTAGTAACTTCCTGGTTTGGCTACTGCTAGAATTAATATGGAATCTTTGCGAGTAGGGTAGAGTGTTTGTTGACTTCCTAATCCAGCAAACTGGGCTAAGAGTCTTGGCTCGTTATCAGGAACCCCAACTATACGGATCGATTCACGGTTCTTGCTTCTCATGATGGTGGGAAAAACAGAGTTCAAATGAACAAAAAAGGGAGGAGAACTCACATTTCACAGGTGGGAGAGAAGCTCGCCTGACTAAGGACCGATTTAATGTGGAACAAATCAGTAAGAGTTTCAGACTGGGGAGAATGCTGGGATCTTGCAGCAAGGGTCGGTACTGTCGGTAACTTAAACGGGAACAGGGTCGGGCTACAGAGAGCTCTAAATAACGCGTCTTACTCGAAGGAATGTCAGAACGCGAATCAGAAATTCAAATGTACAGAATAACGGGTAACTTTTTATGTTCCCCATCTCTTTATCACTAGTGTAATATGCTGTAGCCATGTCACGTCTTTTAATTAGCATCTTAAGCTTAACTTTCACGCGGCGAGCAACTGCTTTAGATGCTCAGCTATATACGCTCACTCTGAGCGAACAGTACCTATATGCATTCAGACAGAGAGCTCTCTCCGAACGAACAGCATCTGTGCACTCTTAGGCAGAGTAGCTCTCCGAATGAAAAACGCCTTTTGGGGCCTTTTATTTGTGGCATATTCTACCCTAAAGTAGGTTGCTAAAAAGCTTTTATAGGTAATATTTTGACTTGCAATTATTATTATTGTTAATGCTATTGTTTGATCGACGTGACGGCTAGCCGTGTCAAGGAAACGACCAGCAAAATCAGCTCCGCAAACCGCTTGTGGAACGACTCGTGTATCGTGATTGCGCAGATCTTCCACCGTCTCGAGTGGGAGAGCAATTCATTTCTGTGCGCTCTCTCGCCAAAGCAGTATCACAGATTTGAAAGCAATCGGTTTTTTAGCATTTTATGACGTGCATCGTCATCTCTTAACCAACTTTTGAACTTTTTTTTTCTTTTGTAAAATCAATTCTCATTGCTTCATTTTTACCGAGATAAAATGTCAGGTCATTCTGATCAGCGGTTCTTTTTTTTTTCAGCCCTTAGAAAGAGTAACTTTAATTATAACCACCGTATATTAGTAGCATTATCATAATATCCGCTTTTCGTTTTTTCGACTGAAAAAGTGTCTAAATTCTTCATTTCAGTTGTATGAATTATATAATTATATGACTAATAAATCTTGGTGCAAGATAGATATTGAATAAAACGTATCAAATTACAAACTTATCTAAATGTGCAATGTCCGAAGAGGAATCAACGTTTTTTTAAAAACAATATGTGTTTTAATTTCTTAACTATTTTATTGGCAACATATAAACTAAGAATTTTATGCGTGTTGTTTTCGATGAATAATAAGTTAGACCTAGTTTTCCATGCTTTCTACGAGGTTTTTAAAAAATAATAATATTCTAAATTCAAATGTAAAATTCCTAAAATTTCCGTTGTTAAGGGATTTGAAAAATTACTTCATCCTTCGTCCTCCCATTCGTAGTTTCGGAACACTGAGTCCTTAGTGCAAAGAAATTTTACTACGCGACGAGCACTTTTCAAGGCTATGTAGTAGCATTTTTTTTTGCATGCATTTGACATATTGATGAATCAGTTTTTTTCCCAAAATAAAATATCAGAATTGTTGTCAACCTCTTAGATTTTTATATAACCTTTGTATTCAGTAATATATAGAGGCTCTACAATTCTTTCGTTGTTTTTTAAATTGCTATAATTTTCGGAAAAATTATTTCTTTTTACACAACGTAATTTATGCCGTAAGCAGTAGTACCTAATGTTTGATTTCGAATATAAAATCCGGGTTTTCTTGTTCAACACGCCTTTTTTACCTTCTCATATGCGAAGTATATAATGGCAAATTATCCTATTCATCGAAACATTTCAATTCGAGATTTTGTTGAATCTCTACGTTTCTAATACATTTTTGGAATCACTGTCTATCTGAATGTCTGTGAATGCAATGACTCAAAAATGCTTAAAGCAAGACGAATGAAATTTAGTACATGGTATTTACACCAATTTTGTAGATTTTTTACGAAGTTTGCTCGGAATCCATTTAAAGGAAGTCTTGCTCTTCGAATATAAGAAAATACAATAATTGTGTGTGTGTGTGTGTATTATATACAATATAATATAATATAATTTTGGTATGCAAATTTAGCATCTAATATGTAGATCCACATCATATTTGGAAATAAACATTTCAACAGATTAACCACTTGCCTGTTTATGCTTCTGAATTCATGTCAATATGGTAATTAAAAAAAATACAAGGATTTAAATAAGTGAAATTTGTTATGCGATTGTGTGATTACAATTATAGAATCGAATGTTGGTTTTAATCAGTCTTAAAAATAACGTTCAAAGCATATATTTGTGTATCGACCATACGCCAGTGATTATAAGAAAAAAAAATTATTAAAGACAGCACGCTAGATTCAGTAAAAATGTTTGTTCAGGCTGATATTTCTTAACCATTGTTCGCCAAATACCAGCTTTTTTTCTTCTTTATTACGATGCTTACAATTATCCTGTGTAAGACTGAAAATAAAAATGTGAATACTTGTGGCATTTACAACCTTGTTCAAGGTTCACAATTTTATAACAGAGCATGCAAAAAAGTTTGGGGGATATCCTTTCTGCTGGTTTTATTTCGATCGAATATACATTTACTTGCAAACCGGGAGTAAACGGGATAAACATATTTGAATTATGAAAAAACGCGGGATTTTACTTTTATTACATGCTTTGGTACATTTCTTAAGATATAGTCAAAAGGTTCGGCTTTTAGCAGACTCCAAGTTCCTGGATTTATCGTTAAATTCAAATAGTTTAATATTAAATTTTACAGGAAACATATCAGCACTTAATTTAATTACTTTCTGAATACTCTTTAAAGGCGCTTCATATTAATCATTAAAGTCATTATTGATTTTGGATATTATTTCAGATTTTTTTTTAAATCAAAACCAAACTTTTTTCAAAAAGAAACTTTTCAGTTTTTTTTCAAGTGTCTTT
>JAOUZG010047196.1:4843557-4881512 GCA_026289955.1 Argiope argentata
ATATATATATATATATATATATATATAATATATATAAAATGTTTAGGCAAAAAAATTCGAGGAATACAAGACTAAAAAAAAAGGTTGGAGCCACAGTGAAGACATGAATATAACATGCATGATAAGAGATCATAGAGATAATGGATCATGGCCAAGGCTATGGAACTTAAGATACGGAAATAACAGAAGTCAAAAAGTTTAAATTAGAAGCTACGAGGGTCAAAACAGAGGTTTCGAAAGAAAAAATAATAATTACAATACTTCCAAACACGCACAGATAAACTACTTCTAACAAAAATTTTTTTTGAATTCCTGATAGAGAGCTAAATTGCTTCTTATTGAAGTACATTTGGATTCGACGAAAGAATTAATTACCTCTGCTGGAATGTGTGATATGATCGGATTAGAAAATTTATGTACGAAAGAAAATAATGTTTGGAAACAAGGAAGTTACCGTACTTACAGATATTAGAAATACAATTAGTTTATTATGGGACAATACAAAGCAGAAGAATCATCGATCCAATGAGGCCGTCGAAAGAGGAAAGTCTCATATAACGTGAAACTTAAATTACAACGATATGATCTTCTGAACATGAATTCCACTTGGATGAAGAAAATTATTCGTTGTTGATTCATAAGCTAAATTGAAATTTGAGGCTGCCAGCGGCTCTGATATTTTAGAGCAAACACCATTCACCTTGACGAAAAACGGAATAAAATTCAAAATGTATGAAAACAAAGCTTTGTTAATGGAAATATTCGTGGAAAAATCAAAGGAGAAGTGGAATTGAATCACGTACAAAATCAAGGAATTAAAGGGGAACTCAAGAAAAGAATTGAAATTTCAAACCATCTAACTGCTAGTACCGGTGTTATGATGCGAGTTCCCTTGAAAGGTGAAGCCCCAGTTTACCAGTCTACACGCTGTGTAGCCTTTATTGAAAAACAAGAAGTAAGCAAGTAGATAGACGAAGGACTGAAAGAGGTATAATACCCCCAAATTAATTAGAATGTTAAGCCATATTATATTTAAAGAAGAATGATTGCACTTTTCGAATGCGCATAGATTATGGGAAACTTAGAAGTTTGTAAAAAGATAATTTCCTTAATCGAAGGTGCTTTAGATACATTATACGAAGCAAAAGTCCATATTAGATCTTTGCAACAACTTCTTTCATGTTGAAGTATACGAAAATTATTGAAAATACACATATTTTATCATTCTTGATAGACAATTTGAATTTAATAGAATAACTTTTGGACTAAGCACTAGTCCCGACATTTTTCAGCGTTACTTAACAAGCATTTTTGAGATATTACATGACTAGGAATTTTGATTCATGTGTGAACTTATTGTGCCATCAAAATATGAAGAAGAAGGATTACAGAAATTTCTAAGCGTATTTTAAGTTGACAAAAAATCAAGTTAAATTCAAAAAAAAAAAAAAAATTCCTAGAAAAAGTAGAATTTTTGGCTGATGCAACGTAAACTTTTGGTGATGAATGGAACTATTAAATCCTGATTTGTGAATATATTAAGTATTAAAATATTTTCTAAACCAAGGACTCTAAAACAAATCCAAGAGTTTATTTTTAAAGATTTGACACATAGTTTCGCTAATACAATAAAAATTATTCCAAAATCCCTAAACTATCAAGTGACTCGGTAGGAAAAGGCAACTCGTTCATTTTTGGATGAAAAAAAAGCATTCGAAACAATTAAAATAGGAATGTCTGAAGGTCCAATTCTAAATGCTTTTAAACATGGGAACAGGCGAAAAACAGAATTACATACCGACGTAAGCCACCACGAATATGGTGTTGTATTGTTAAAAAGATGAAAAGTTGCATTGACTATATTGCATGTAGAAGAAAACGTCCTTCTGATGAGAGAATTATGATAGTTATGAACTAGAAACACTCGTAATTATCATAGCATTAAATAAATTTCGAGTTTATATATCAGGAAAATATTTCAAAAGAGTTATAGATTCTTCCGTGTTTCGGAAAGCTATGAAAAAGAAATACTTTTATCTTTTCAGAATGGGCATTATTATTGGAAGAATTTGACAACGATATTGAACACTGATCTATTAATCGTAGGCAACATGTAGGGCTTGAATATACACCCTGTTACGATAATTTACAATGATACTGTATCAACAAAATTAAAGAAATCACAAGATGAAGATGAAATTATTCAAGCTTTGAAATCACTCTTGAGAATCAATTGTAATTCAATCAATTAAATCAATTAAATGAGAATCAATTGTATTTTAAAAGGAAACGCAGGTATAATTAATTAAGTTAGCGCACGAAAATGATTATTTTTTAGTTGAGAAATTAAAAGAAGTTGTCAATCAGGAATTTTTTGTACCTAACTTAACCACGATGGCCAAGCACTTAATTATCAGCAAAGTACCATGTATTACAGCGGATAAGATGATCAACAAAAGAGTAGAATTTTTAAACACAATTCCAAAAGAAAACATACCTATAAGTACCTATCATGAGTTCGTTTGGTTATATCCTGTAAAGACTGCCATAGCTGAAAGTGCTTTAGAAAAATTGAAATCCTTTGGAAATGCAATAAGAATCATAACTGATCATAGATTAGCGTTCATTTCGAAAATCATTTAGTAATTATTGTACCAAGGAAGAAATGCAACATTTGCAAATAGTTCCGGAATTTCCAAAAGTAAATGGTCAAGAAGAAAGAATTAATCGTAGTTTTACACTATTTTTGACGAAATCATAATTAGATGATCCTACAGAACATGCAGTCAGAAACATGCAGATAGAATACAAAAAAATCTTGAACAATAATATATCGTAATATACTGCGTGTGTAAAGTAGAAGGGCTTAAAATATTTTTTAGGTAAATGAAGAACACTGGATTTTTTTTTCAGAAAAATTGAATGAGCAAAATAATGACCCATTTATGAATTGATAACTGTATCAGAAACTTAGAAAAACCAGCAAGTCAATTCCAATAAAAAAATCAGTTTTTATTACTTTAAACTTTGTAAAAGAGGCTGAAAGACACTTTTAAATAATGCAAATAAAAATCTTATTAATAGGGAAATCTTCCATTATTGTCTTTGAATACTTCAAAAATGAGGTTTGGATTTTTGAAATAATCATGCAAAGTTGGAATTTCTATTTGGCGAAAATTTTCCCTTTCATCTTTCAAAATTCTCCGACGCTTTTCTGCTATTCAAATTGTTCACCTTCCACGTAAACACGACAGACAGTCTTTTCTCATATGTTCTCTACAATGATAAGATTTGAACTTTTAGCTGGCTAAGCAAAACCTGAACATTATTTACTACAAATTAGCCGTTTGAATTGATGCTCCACTATGCTGAAAAATCTATTCATTTCCACCTAGCTCAGCGCTATAGAGAAGGAGATATGGATTTAAGATGTCTGACTACGTTTAAAAGGTTGCTTTGGGTCAATATTTCTATTTTTTTATTGTTTTATTTTAAAATCCATTTATTTGGGTTTCCAGATATGTGCTTGTTTTAATTCTACGATGAATTAAAACCGTGATATGGAATTTTTTATAAACCATTGGAGCTGAAAGCGAAACTGGAAGTACAAAGAAATTGAATATTTTTCAACATTTTATGAAATATGACCTCTTTGAATCCTAATTTATTTTATTATGTGTTCTGCCAGCAAGCCACGCGTATTAGAATATGTTTTGAATAGCTTTTATGCCAAAATTATCGACAATTACATCTGCTTCTGAACATTGTTTATATTTACAAATCATTTTTAGTACAAGACAAATGAAAACCTTAAATCACTCTTTGGAAAACTTGGATTTCGTAATAAATTTCATACGAGAAACATGATATCTTAAGAATTAATTTATATATTATCTTGAAATATTGCATATTTGTTACCGTAAGTGTTCCAAAAGCAATGAACTGGGGATATAACTTTGAACTGAGTAATTTTTGTTTTAGAGTTGCCTAATGTAATTTTTGACATTGAGAATGCATATATTTGTTAGATTCTAGTATATAACTTTGAACTGAGTAATTTTTGTATTACAGCTACCTAATGTAAGGATTTATGGAATGACTATGAATTGAGTAATGTTTATTATAGAGCTGCCTAATGTAATTTTTGTGAAATTTTCAATACAGAAATACTCGATTTGTTATAACTTTTTTGAGAATTCATATATTTCTTATATTCTAAGTCATTCTCTTCCCTACAGCTGTAAGTATTTTGTGTATAAAAACAATTAGAATATGTGCAATAGAATTTTTTGTAGAGTGTTTTGCTTTTTGTCGCAATTTTCACTTCATTTTTACCTGAATTGATACATTTTACTAAATAATTGGTACAGAGTTTCCTAATCAGCATTTTTCATTATTTGCAATCACATTAATATAGAAAACGAACTGAAATAGCTCATTAGAGAGGTTTTTCAAAAATTTGACTCCATCGGTTGACAGATACTATAAAACATGGATGTAATCTGTGCCTTTCCACCTGCCACTCTGGAGCACAACGCTTCTTCTTCCAGACTTCCGACCAAATCATTAAACTCCTTATCCCCATAATAATTTTTTTCTCCTTTACCAAGCCATTGCCAACAACATTGGTAGCCATCTGGGCCATTAAATTTTTTTTTCTCGTCAGAAAATATAATAGAGATATATTCTGAACTCCAGTACATATGGGTTTTAATCGATTGTAATCGATGTTCAAGGTACCTTTCATTCTATTTTGGTGGATGATTCCTTATTCTGAATAAAAATTTTTGAAGCTTTTTATGAAGTTGTAGATAATTCTCCTTGAAAAGTGTGTGTTTGTATTATTTTGAGTTTTGAGAACACTTTCACCTCTTTTACAAGTTCCCGAGTAGTTTTTGAGGTTTGCCGGCTTTCTTCTTGCTTCCCTGAACACTAGGATTTCTTATGAAATTCAAAACAGTATTTAGACTGATATGTAGCCGGTATGCAATCTCCCTCATAGTTTGCCATCATATTAAAAGGCGAAAATTTGCCCTTCTTGACACTCATGCTGGTATCATGTAAGCTCACTTATGTAGATATTTTTTTAAAAAAAGGTTAAAATGAATACTTTTCTATAAAACAAAATAGTTTTTCCAAGTAAAATCAATTAAAAAGAATAAAAGTACCCACTTTTAAGGTTTATAATATCTTCCAGAACAATTATTTTAGCATGTGTCTTACTTTTTACACACGACCAAAATCGGTTTTTTTGTGGTTGCTTATTTAAAATAAAAAAATTTAAACAATAAAAAATTTAGATCAATAGAATCTAAATGCAAAGCTTAATTTCCAAAATATGACTGTCCCCTAATGAGAATATGTCCTAAATGGAGACGAGGCAATTTGACATCCAACTCACCATATAGGGAGAAAAAGCAATAAATCAATATTCCTTTTATCAGAATATAGCTTGTTATAAATATATAAATAGCATGTCTTTTAATAGATAGAAAAAATGTGACCAGCGAAGGACCTCTTAATGTCACAAAACGGACATCCTTTATTCAAAAAGGTCGTACGAAATTTTGAAGCTGAATCTGCCTTTTCAAACCCAGTAATGCCTTATCGACAGAATGCTATGAAATATGACATTAAATCACCTTTGTAATACATACAAAGTGAAAAAAATACAGAATATATTCGGATGCATCCAACAGCGAAAGCTGGAAAGTGTTTTGAAAGCACTCACTCTATGAGAATAAATAATGAAATTACTCTTAGGAGGAAGTGAAATTTTCTCATAAGTACAGAAAATTACAACCAATTATGCAGTAAAAGCGGAGCAACAATGTTGCAGATGATTACTCAATATACCAGATGGAAAAAAAGATGCCACAACCAACATGAAAATCGACACAAAAGACGAATACCGATAGAGATGATATAGAAAAAACTGCTGCAAAACAGTATAGCAGGTAAATATTTATCGAATCTTAGAAAGGTATCCAAATAAATAAATAAATGAATAAATAAAAATCTGAGATATTCCTTGATAGAATGGTGAAAACACACCCCTCCCCCCAACAGCTTTCATACGAACATCGTTAAGGTCCTAATCCTGCAGAAGCATTGTAGTTCTCTTACAGATTGGAGGAATGTTAAAAGGAGGGGGATTACACACATTTGGTGTGTAATCATAGTGACATTTGGCTTATGAGGTGTTTCAGAACAGACTGAATTCAGAAATAAAATAGAGTGGACAATTTCTTACGTCTTAAATCAAAGAGTAGTTGATGACAAATAATGTAGATGCTTTATATTGGAGAAATACAAAATGCACCATAGCAAATACATAAAGCAGAGAGGTGAATGGTATCCAGTCGTTGCAAGTTAAATGACCTAGTGGAACCATACACAAACCATTCGTAATCTATTTTTGTGACTCTGAAAGTATAAACTCCTTATGTGCCGATAAGTATACAACAAGGCTGACTGATGAAGGGCATTTCTCAATTGATAGTAAAATAAATTTCAAATATAAAGACATAGGCACAAATGCAAAGAAAAATAAGGGGAAAAGCAAATACACAAAAATTAGCAAAGTAAATACTCAAAATTGCTCACATACTAACAGTAACACACAGTAGGTGATATAATAAAGTTGAAGAAGGATGAAATAAAAGTAAAATATTCAAAATACAAATACAAAAGAATATATGCAAATACATGTTGGAAAATACACTGAAATAAAGTTTAGATAATACGGGAGAAAATTAGTAATCTATTAGGGGAAGAATTACTTCTTAATAAAGACGGAGTATAGAGATTCGATCGGTACTTTAGGATGTTCTGGAGTGTACATTAAAAATGCTTAGTGACTTCTCACTCTTCTTCCGCAAGTATAAGATATCAGGAACGAAAGCACGCTTTCGATCGAGAATCACTTCCAAAAGCTGTATTTCATTCACCATAAGAATTGAGATATTCCGAATATGAATAGACAGGATAGAGATGAAAATTTCTGGCCGAAATGCACGCATCGACATTGGGCCTTCGAAGTAGTGTATCCACTGTTGTCACACGAAGCTAGGGATTTGTTTGCTGTGTTTCATGACTATCGCTCTCTTAGAGTCATGTTACTACCTTGGCATGATGATCTGAGAATCATCAACATAAAGTATTCCATTAATAAATAATGGCAATTGTGTTAAAATTTGAATTAGTTGAACAATAAAAAGTGTGACATTGAGGACACTTCTCTGCGGAACTCTTTCAACATGAATAAAAGAACTAGAATAAAAATTAGCAACACGAAAAGAAAAGGCTTGATGAGATAAAAAGTTTTTTTAAAAATATGCTTCCCCATAATTCAAAGTTATGAAGAGAAAGTATGCTATAGTGCAAGGTACGATCATACACTTTTTTATATCTAAAAATATGGAGATAAGATAGTTCTTCCTAACAAGAGAGTTGCGTGTATGGGTTTTCAGAAACACGAGGCTGTCAACAGTTGACCACCCTGTGCGGAAACTACCATGCAATGGGAAGATACATCCTTGTTTCTCCAGTTCGTAGATTAGAAAAGGATACTTCTGTTCAATTCAGATTATGGTGAATAACAGTAACAGATTGTAAAAAGATGTTGTATTCAAATGGTAAAGTACGTTATATGTGATTTTATTTGACCCGAGATATATCATGGGCATAGAATAAAGCCTCTTGTAATTCAAACATCTTGAATTGACAGCAGTATTGAAGGCTATATGGGGAATGAAAAGCAAAGACAACTGTTTCACTCGATTTTTAATTGCCAGAAAAGTAGGACTATAAGAATTAATTGTCTAAACTTGTGAGAATGCCTGGCTGAGAATGTTATCAATGCATAATGAGGCGGAATGCATCTTTTTCTCTTTTTTAAAACAAGAGTGGAGGATTTACGATAAATCTCATTAACAATTTTGATCCTGTTTTTCAAAACTTGTTGGAAGTGGAGAATGTAATAGATGAAACAAAATTAATCTAATATTCTCTTTGATTATAACGGTGAATACGACGAGTAAGAGCTTTGGCTCGTTTGCAAGAGACAAGATTTTATGTCTTCGGGTAACTGCTAGAAATGTTCTAAGGCTTTTTTTGGTTCTTATAATTGTCACCGCGTTTCCACGAAATTTTCTTAAACGTCAAAAAGTCTTTGGGATGGAGATATTAATGACGTTTATTACTGTATGAACAACATTTTTTACTGTTTCCTAAATGTCTGTAGTACTGACATTACACTCTGTGGTATCTGCCAATAGGGATAATGCAGTCCAATCTTGCCCATGGAATAGAAAAGACAAAGAATCGAACCCCTGGTATCAGCATGGGGGCAATAATAAAGAAATTATTGCTATTATACAAATCTTAGCTAACTGCCAAGTTCAGCAGTGGCAAGAGTTCAGGGGAAGATATGGCCTGATCAAGACTATGGAAGGTATGTGTGAATTCATGGAAGTACGTTTTCTCATCATTATTGAGAAAACTCATTTCCTTGATAGTACTGACCATTCTCTCTGTGATATTTGCCAATAGGGAGAATGCAGTCCAGTTTACCCAACGGAACAGAAAACACAGAGGACAAAGAATCACACTCCTGGTATCAGCATGGGGGACTATAATTGGAAAATGATCACTTTTATATAAAAAATTTCGTTAACTGCAAAGGCCAGCAATGGCAGGAGTTCAGGGGAAGATATGGCCAGATCAAGACTTTGGAAGGTGTGCGTGGATTCATTGAAGTACGTTTTCCCATCATTATAGAACAAGCAGAGACAGTTATTAGAAATAAACTGTTTCATCTGTCGCCTCTAAAAAATTAATGTTGTCTGAATCCCACAAGGTATTATGTCCTTTGAAATCGCCGAGTATAATAAAAGGCTTAGGAAGCTGTTCCACTGGCTTGGCGAACCAGCTTCTTAATGAACATTACGTTACCGATTGTGACGCTGATGGCCTTCTGAATCAATTAAAGTAGATATTGTTTCAAATGTTCATCTTTTTAAGCAATGCCTTTGAAGATTTAGTTGACGGACCATCTTCCTAAGCCTTTCTCCAGATCTTGTTGAAGAATGGCATCATAAGGGGGTAAGTAAAGATTGCAGACTGTGAGCAAAGCTTTTGAATGATCTTCCCAACCTGCAGATAATATTTGAGGCAAGAATTGTTCTCGGATTTAAATTTGATAGGAGGATATAGAAATCTCCTGAATTATGAACCAGAGTCTGCATATTTCCGAAAAAAATTATAATAATATAGTTTTCAAAACAATGTTTGGCATAATGAAGGTTTATTGAATACCCAGACAAATGAGATGAAATTAGTTTAACTGAACTGAAATTTGGACCTATACTGTGGTAATACTAAGAGATGACGGTGCTTATTAATGAATTCTTGTTGCAACAGAAAAATTAGAGGAGTGATTAGAGTTTCTGATTATTTGCAACTTACCTCAAATTCATTCTCATCCTCAGAAGGATGGAATTTGAGATCAGGACAATTTGGTATGCCAACAAATCTTTATTTTATCTTGACTAGTAAGTTCCAAAGCAACCGAATTCTTAGTAACTGATTTTTTTCTACTACGAAAAAATATCTATCTCCGTCATTCTACTATTTCAAGTTTTAGCCTTTGTGATTTGTAAGATTTTGAATTTGTTTACTTTTTCTTGAATCTCAGTCAGTATTACCTATATATTTATCGATTTTTGAATTAAATTAATCTTTTGGAAATATTTTATGGCTGGCATTTTCAGCACAGTTAGGAAAGTATAGTTTTTCTAATACCTACAACACTAACACTTAATGCATCTCAGGCAGTTCGGTATGTAAGATCTGATTGAAAGCTTAATATAAGTTGCATGTTTGCGGTTCGGTAATTTAGGTGACATGTACCTAAGAATCTCAAGTTTACTTTCAAAGGTTTGTTCATCTCGTTAGATTGTAATGTGACCGACATGTGTAATACCTTGGTATATTAATTCCTTAGTAATTAAGTTTATATGGAGGTCCAATATTTTATCACAATCATAACACTTTTTTGAAGTGTTTAATGACAGGTAAGGATTAAAGGTTCCCAGAACCTTTAGGTTTTGTATTTTCTGGGCTTGCTTTCGAAAAATAATATCCACTAAAAAGTTACCAGAACGAATCTTGCGTATGCACATTACGTTATCGATTGTGAATCTGATAACTTTCTGTTTTTTTAAAGCAGATACTTTTTTAAATGTCTCGTCTTTCTCCGAAAAACTTTTCATTTTTCATATCCGTACACAGCCATCCACCTTATACACTAGAAAACGTGACTCCTCAGAGTAGACAATGTTTTCCCAATCATTAAGAGCCCAGTGGCAGCGTTGGCGAGCCCAGGTAAGGTGCAGAGCTTTCTGTTGTTGAGTCACCAATGGTACACGAGATGGTTTGCGGATGCGAAAGCCCCTATCAATCAGGTTACGTTGCATAGTGCATACACTGACACTTGTTGATGGGCCTGCATTCAAATCCGCAGCAATTTGAGGAAGTGAACGTCTATCTCGTGTAATAATTCTTTTCAGGCGTCTACGATCCTATTCTATCAAGGTCTTTTTCAGGCCACACCGCTGTCGGAGAGTTGAAGTTTCCTCGGAAACCTGGTATTCGCGGTACACCCTAGAAATTGTCGGGTGCGAAAATCCAAATTTCATTTCCACTTCGGAAATGTTGTGCACCCTCTCTCGTACGCTGTCGATTAATCACCGTAAAAAATTGCTTAAATCTTGATAAAATGCCATTACAACAGCAAAAATCCATGCAATAGCCACTTCAGACACCTATTGTCTTATATAAGCACTGTCCACCGCATCACACGCTGATTGGTTGAACACCTCCATTATTTGCATAAGACCTACTATACTAGTTTTTCTGGCTCTTCAGAGTGTGAAATTGTTTTGGACCAATTGAATTCTGATATTAATCATTCTTTATCATTTTTCCTTCATATATTCGTTTCTTTATATATTCTTTTAATGTCTACTTATTATTATGTAGTGTGTTTCGTTTTATATTATTTTAAAATTTACTTTTTAGGTCAATATCTGAAAGTTATAAACATTCTATTTCTTTCGCAAATATTTAGCTACAAAGATATTAGTTAGTGAAATAGTTTCTTGAGCGCTTTATCATATAGAATTTTTTTCTTTTTCATGACAGTATGATATAATTTTTGGTATGTATATAAAAAAGTATAATAGAATTTGTTCGTAAAGTTTTCTCATTATTTCAATCCAAAGTATAATAGCTCTTAACCCCCCTAGAATTGCTAAGTTTAAGATACATAAGATTTCTTGGGATGGAGTTATTTCGTTAGATTTCAGCATATACTCTCTCTATATATAATTCTTTATATGTATTAATTTTCTTATGCTCTTTCTCTACATAAAGGTATGTTTTCCTTTTCAATTTTGTTTTATTTTCTTTGTTACATTTTTACTTGTATTTTTCTCTTTTGTTTGTACATAATTTTGTGTGTATATATATATAATATGTAACATAATTTTGCAGATGCGTTGCCGAAAAGAAGACAAATTGGGAATTTAACATCTATTTATTTTACCATGGGAAGGCATGATTCGTACAAGGGGACAACAATTAAAATGCTTCTGTTTACATCGCAACATTAGAGGGAAATTAAGAGAGTTTCCCTAAGTGATTTTACTGAGGGATTATTCTAGAAATTTCTTTGACACATATCAATTTGAGAATCTTTGAAGAATGCCTCAACTTTAGAGATTTTTATCCCTTCCCTCGGAATGTAAGAAGTACATTAATCATTAATATTTTTAGCTCGCTTGTTAGAAACATTTATAAAAAAAGGGTGGGATTTGGATTTGGAAATAAGAGAATACTTTTGAATAAAATGATATGGATTAAGAGGAAAATTAGGAAATTAATTAGGATATAAATTAAATTAAGAAATATCATCTCTCTCTCACACACACACTGTGGAATCTTACTAAATGCGCATAATTCCGTGCCGAATCTTAACGTAACGCGAAACTGTTGTTAAAGGCATCAATTCTTTTCAGAGAAATTAAGGGAAAATAAAGCAACCGGCACCATTCTAAAAACTTTTCTCAAACAAATTTGTAATAATATAATTAATAATACATATTTCTTCTTGCAAACAATTCTCTATAGATATTTGTCTTTGGTTACGCTTGAAAATCTGGCGAAAATTAGACACAGCATTATCATTACTCGAGTTTGAAGCAGGGAGCTACTCCCTTATCAGACTGTTGATTATCAGCATACAATGCAATAATTTCCTATGCTTTCAGTGTGTTTGTTATATCATTGGAAGGTTGTTGCATTCATAATTTCTTCCTCTCTGGACCAAATCTCCTCCGCAGCTTTTTGCTGCGAAACAAATGCATGTTCAAAAAGTTTTCGGCAAATCTGACTGTGTTCTATCAGCCAATCGATGTTGCTATTATTCACTTCTATCTCCAAGGTACCAACGAGTAATGCATAACACCTGCTTAAACCCGCTGGAGTCGTTTTGTACGGCCCAAACCTAATAAGGGATCTCTTCAAGCAAGTGCTCAATACAGGCTGATACAACATGCGATATCATGGTACTCCTCGCCACTCGTTCTGCGATATATCGCTCGCTAAGCGAATCACTTTTTTACATTTTATTTTGCTCGTCATGTGAGTCAGTCGTTATGCGAGATGCTCGTTAAACGAGGCTTGACTATATATACAGCATGATTTAGGTAGATGCGTAACCAAAAGGAAAATACTTTTGGGATCAAAATTCAATTTATTTGAAGCATAATTTTTACAAAGGGACGAAAGGCGGGACACGTCTGTTCGCCTGAGAACACAAGAGAAAAAGAGGCAGAGATTTCCCCCTCCAATGATTTTACTAAGAGATTCTGATAGCATTTTCCTTGACGATTTAGAAAAGGGAACCTTTAGTATCTTTGAAAGGAATGTATAGTTATTACAGACTTTTATCCCTTTATTCAAAGCATGAGAAATTTCAATAATCATCAATTGGTTTAGAGAGCGCGTTAGAAATAATTTAATAAAAAGCAGGATTTGGACCAGGAAATAGAAAAATATAAAATAAAGGGACATGAGCCAATTTAAAATAAAATTTAGGAAATTAATTAAAATTTAAATTGTTAAAAAATATCCTTACATGTATAAAGTTTTGCAAAAACATGATGTGAATATTGGAGATAGAATGCAATCCTATATTTCTTTTTACAAGTGACTAAGGGTTACCGGACATATGAAGGACAGAATCAAAGCTTTATCATTTGTTCTAGTCATGTCTTTTCGTGATGTTTAGCTGTTAAAAAACTGTTGTCAAGGATTAAAATAATGTCTGAGATTCATGTGAAATTAAAGATAATTTTTTCATCTTATTTAATACTTCTGAATAGGAATGCTTTATAAGCACCTAGATGCAAGTAATATTAGTTATGAACTAGTGTTCACGTTAAATAGCTAGTTCCCATAATTATACTTAATGAAATTTTTATTTATGGATAGAGAACAATAGTTAATATTTCCATTTTAATGAATTCCTGTCCTGAATTCCAATATCATTTAAAATAAAAATTCTTAACGTTTTATTTAGATAATCAACAGCATTACATCAAGAAGAATCCTCTAAAGATTATTCTTTCATTTTAAAGTTTTAAATGATTAAATTCAAAATAATTTTCGTTTTCTTATTTTTTTACTCAATTTTAAAAGTGAATATTTTTTATTATTTTCTCACGTGGGTTTTTCTAATTAATGTTGCGAATTTTTGTCTTGTATTCACTTAGTAGTTTCCTTTTCTTTTTTTACTTTTTTTCATAGTGAATATTACATACATTCAGATTCTGAATATTTTCCCCGAGTGAATGCTACATAAATTCAGATACTGAATTAAAGAATGAGAAAAATCTTATCTAAAAGTAAATCTTGAAAGGCATCTTAAAAAAAGAAAACGAAGAAAAGAAAAAATTACCGCTACTGCTTTACAGGAAAAGTGTAAATGTACTGTTACTGATGATGATACCAAGCATGGAAACGTTCAGTATTCTATTCGTTTGAGAATTCAAACTTTTATTATTGAAATTACTTTCTTTCGCTTCTGAACCAGGGATGCAATATTACTATCGCCTTTACAACTTTTCTCTTGCCTGCAATGTTATTTACCATAAAGTTTCCAATATATATTGAAAGGTAGCACACCCTGTAGCACAATATTGTATTACATATTATATAATATTATTCAATATTGCGAATATTGTTTTATATCATAAAATACTGTACAATATATGTGTGAAGTTCGACATCAATATCGATTGTATTTTACACTCTAACGTATATATAATTATAAACTAGACGCATTTTCAAAATATATCTTTAGCTTGGTAGAATTCTATACAGAATACATATTATCTGCAAGTAAGGATATGAATAATTTAAAATATATTTACTAATAGTAAATAACATTTAAACCATTATAATGTATCCATTCCAAATCCCTGCTTAATTCGTTAAAATACAAATTGCTAAGTAAATGTTATTTATATAGATATGTTGCCAAAAAGAAAATTCAGTAATACAACATCCACTCTTTCACCGGTTGTATTCGATAGTTCCTATCTTTAAAATGTATGAATGTCTTTTTAAACTTATTTACTTCATACTCATTTCTTATACTTTCAAAAACTTCGAAAACATTTCATTCTTGCATCTGTGTGTTTTATTTAAGGTGTTCCTTTCAAGAAGGAAAGGAGAGGGCGTGTTTAGAAATGACAAGAGATCCACGGCGCGAAATACTTTTATGTAAATTTAGTAGGCCTCAGTGCGTTCAAATTCATACTTAGTGAAACTACTTTCTGTAATTATTTGACAATTCTCTCACAGGATAATAACTTCTTTGACATGTTCTATTCTGGGTTGCTGACAGAGACTTGGCTTTGGAATTTGAAGATTACGGGCTCGAAGCAAGACCAAAGTGTTACCGTTTGTGCTACAGGTTAAAATTACCATCAGTAGGCAAAAATTTTCATGTTTAGTAGAGTAGAAGAATAGAGAATGAAGGGCCTAACAATTTTTGTGTAACCTCAAAACGGAACTGTAATAATAAAATGAGTGTTAGATGGGCAATTAAAAGCCTTACCACTAACCTTTTTGTTTATGATGATTAGTTTATTTAGCACAATTGTAGGTTCCACTTATTCCTCTTTTGCGTACAAATATAAAAAGTTGTAGCTTTGGTATGATTAACTACTAATTCAATTTTTCAGATGACCCATCGAAACTATGCAAAGGAATGAAATACGAAACTGTACGATGCGGAAATTATTAACATTATGCCGTCCCTACTTCTAATCGTTCCGATCATTTCGCCTTCACAGGCGATTTTTCATGGTTTTGGGGATATCAGAATTTCCCTTTTTAAAAATAAGTAATTAAGAATAACAGCTGTCATAAAATAAATTTTAAATAATTGAAACTAAACATTTTTCATAAAATGAATAAAAATTGCCGGGGCATCAACATGGTGCCCCTGGCATTTGCCCAATAGCTTTCGTGAGACATCACCATGTTGTTGCCGGACGGCATAATGTTAAAAATAACTTACAATAAAAATAATCTATTTTTGCCTTTCTTAGCGATTAAAAAATAAATAGAAAGCCGTATTACTAACCTTTTATTTATACTCATCAGTTTATTTAGCATAATTGTGGGTTCCATTTTTTTCTCTTATGTATTCAAGTATGAAAAGTTGTAGCTTTGTTATGATTAACCACTAATTCAATTTTTCAGATGACCCATCGAAACTATGCAAAGGAATGAAATACAAAACTGAACGATGTCGAAATTATTAACATGATGCCGTCCGCACGTCTAATTGGGATTCTTTTGTTTGGCGCGGTAGGACTGATTCAAATAATATCGCCACTCTCTGACGGCTTTCTGAAGTTTTTTTTAAAGGGGGGAGGACAATAAACTTTCATACAAGGAATTATAAATAATGAAAAGGAAATAAATAAAATAAAAAATCATAAAATAAATAAAAATTTGCGGGGTACCAACATGGTTTCGCCGGACGGCATAATGTTAAGAATAATTTAAAATAACAAATAATCTTTTTTGCCTCTCTTAGCCATTCAAAAAAGAAATAAAAAGCCTTATTACTAACCTTTTATTTATACTCATTAGTTTATTTAGCATAATTGTGGGTTCCATTTTTTTTCTCTAATGTATCCAAGTATGAAAAGTTGTAGCTTTGGTATGATTAACCACTAATTCAATTTTTCAGATGACCCATCGAAACGATGCAAAGGAATGAAATACAAAACTGAACGATGCGGAAATTATTAACATTATACCGTCCGCACGTCTAATCGGAATTCTTTTGTTTGGCGCGGTAGGACTGATTCAAATAATTTCGCCACTTGCTGGTGTTTTTTTTTTTTTTGATAGAGGGGTAATAATTTTTCAGAAAATAAATAAATAATTAAAAATGATAATTCTCATACAATGAATAATAAACAATGAAAATGAAATAAATAAAATAAAAATTTTATGAAATGAATAAACATTGGTGGGACACCAACATGGTGCTGCCGGCATTTGCCGGATAGTTTTCATGAGACATCAACATGTCGTCGCCGGACGGCATAATGTTAAGAATAATTTAAAATACAAATAATCTTTTTTACTTCTCTTAGCTATTAAAGAAAGAAATAAAAAGCCTTATTACTAACCTTTTATTTGTGCTCATTAGTTTATTTAGCATAATTGTGGGTTCCCTTTTTTTCCCCTTATATATCCAAGTATGAAAAGTTGTAGCTTTGGTATGATTAACCACTAATTTAATTTTTCAGATGACCCATCGAAACTATGCAAAGGAATGAAATACGAAACTGAACGATGCGGAAATTATTAACATTATACAGTCCGCACATCACCGCCGGCTTTTCGAGTTTTTTTTGGGGGGGGATAAATATATGATTAAAAATGATAATTTTCATACTATACATAATAAATAGTTAAAATTCAAATAAATAAAAATTGGTGGACACCAAGATGGTGTCGCCGGTATTTGCCCGATAGTTTTTGTGAGCCATCAACATTGTGTCGCCGGACGGCATAATGTTACGGAGAAAAATATTTTTTTCCCTGCAGAGTGACATTCCCTCTATTTATAAGCAGCTCCGCTGCGCAGGTGAGTTGAAATAACCCATTGCCGAAAATTACAAAGATGGCCTATGTACCAAATGCAGTATAGGCCTCATTACAATAAGCCACATGTAATTGTCCCTTTTTCTAAGAAAAAAGGAAAGGTTTAATCTTTCTTGTTATGCCGCATCATCATTAAAACCCTTATCTCAGTGTGATGCAATAAAAGTATAATATTCCAAAAATTAAAAGACAAATCACCGTTCGAAAAAATAATTTAGCACAGGTTATGATAATTTTATGCTAATTAGTATTTTTTTTTTATCGTTTTTCATTTTGTTAAACAAGTGTAATATATTTAATAACGCTCTTTGAGCAATATTTCCATAAGAAGTATTTTGGGTTCTATGATTGTATTTTGCATTTGGTCGAAAATAATAATTATGAAAATATACACTTAAACACTTTCAGGAAATTAGATCATTCCATAACTCTTGTATTATTGTCTTTTTCGAAGATGAAGTTAAAAGAAAAATGTTCAGAAATTAATTTCTTTATTTAGGTCGTGCTTCAGTCATAGAAAGGCTGATTTCCTGTGCAATACAGAGTCACCTTGGAAGCAATGAAAAAAGGAAGTGATTCTCACTAATTGCGTTTTACCTGGGATATCTGTGTCGTCTGTCTGAGTTCTTTTGATTGGTTGATATTTGGAGGCAAGTTTATAAGAATAAACGCAGACGTTAAGAATGGATAGCCACATCATTGTGTCGAACAATGAGGCTATCATCCTAACTGAAGAAGGTTTTCAGGATGTAGAAATGTCTAACGGATACTTCTTCGAGACAGGCATGGAAGGTACAGGTAAATTTTGTTTATCGTAAGTTTATTTTTATAAACCCCATACAGCATAATTTGCATGTTTTCAGCAAAAGTCGGGAAATCGATTTTTTTCCTTTTCCTCGAATTTTATATTTACATATCGAACCTCTGAGTACTTGGAAAATCAATTTTAAAATTTCTTTTATCAAACTAATAACTACCGATTTTACTATGGATCAATTACGGCTGTAAAACTTGATTAACACTTGGTTTCAGAACATAATAAGAAGAAAAAAACTCTTCGATTGTATATCTAGAGCGTTTAATGTACATATCAATGTACATAACGAAGTAGAGAGAAGTTTAAATTTGTATAATAGTACTTTTACTCTGGAAACTGGTATAACACGCTTATCATAAGAAAAAGAAAAATCCGTAAGTTTTTCAAGCTACTTATAGTATTTCAAGATTATTCATTTTGTAACTATCCCCTCCATACAAATCATTATAATATCACTAACCACATTTAATTGTTCTTCAAACTTAAGCAACAACTTTTTTTGGGTCCTCGTTTTTAAATGACGTATATTTCAGCGTTCGAACTTCTTGAATTAAAAATATGAGTCAGATAGAAACAAGACAAAAAAACTTATGAAATCGAAACCTTTCGATTATTGAAAATCTAATCTACGTAAAGTAATAAAATTTATATCTAAAACATAGAAATGATTATTGTTCCAGTGTAGATACAATATTTATATTAGAAATAATATTATTCGTTCATTGAAAAGCAATTCATATTTTATAAAAGACCAAATGAAAAGTATTCAGATTGTATTAAAACACATTAAATAGCATTAAAAACTTGTCAAGTATTCAAAATTATACCAAACTTCATAATAAATTTCCCCAAATCTGGCGCGTTTAGGTAACGTTGAAATGCTTTAACCTCTTTTATAACTGATTCCTGTCAATAAGAGCAGAGTGGTTCAAATCTCTGATCGACAATTTTCTGACCTTTAAGGAAATATTCCGTACGGAAAAGCCGTGCAATCTCCCCAAACACCACACACTCTATATAACGTCAACCAGTAGTTCATTCTTTATATAATTTCTAAGTTAAGCGTTAGAGAGATAAATAAACCGTTCAAGGTTTTAAGTTATATTATTTTATAGTTAAAAAATTGTTCAAAATTATATGTAATGAATATTTTGGCGTCTTAAAAATGTTTTGCAATTACTTACTAATTATTTAAATTGCTTTTTAATTTTAATTTTAAATATTTCTAAATGCAAAATACAAAAATGAACTAAAGCAAAGCATTGTTGAAACGCAATAATAACCGAAATTCCGCGATAGATTTCTCTATGAAAATAACAAATTTTAAAATACATAGCGATTGTGAATTACTTTCGTTTTTTGATTCCTTATACAAATATACAAAGGAAATAATAACTTTCAATGCAAATAGTTTTCTATTTAAAGAAATAATTCAAAATATTTCCATTAGTTCAAAAAATTAATGGATTATTAATGTAAAATAATAGTTGCAATAAATTTTAACACGTGTATAATAATAACTGACGATAACGATAACTGGAGCCTAATGCTTAACGGAATCATCCATATCCAACAAGTCAGAAATGAAATATTTGTATTAATTTGAAAGGCATGTTTACACAAAAATAAAGTTAGTTATGCACTAATTTAATGTCGGTCATGTAAAATTCGTTTTTTTCTTTTAAGATAATATTTGAAATAGAAGTTACTTTTTAAAAGGATTTCTTTACCCTGTATGATATTTCTATTTTCTGAGTATTTTCTAAGGCTTGAATTTGAACTTTAAGAAAAATATTTGGTGTGCAATGAGAAATTCTTTAAAAAATATATTTATCAGTCAAATTTTTAATTTTATTCAAATTATTTACAGAATTGAATTATCTTTAATCGCCGCATTTTCTTTTTGTAGCTAATCGACATCAGAGGATTGGCGAGGAATGCCCTTGCTGTGGCCCCCGAGAACCGGAAAATGCTCCGGCCTTGCCTCATCAGTACTTTGGTATGTTGTAAAGTAATGTTGAAATGCAATAATAATTGAAAATCTGAAATAGATTTCAATCTGACAATAAAAAAATTCAAACAAAAGTGATTGGGAATCAATTTCGTTTTTGATTATTTATTCCTTTTACAGCAATAGAAAGGAATAATCACTTTCAAAATTAATTGTTTTCTAACTATAGAAATACTCAAATTACTTTCCGAAAGTTCAGAAGATTAATGGATTAATAATGTAAAATGATAGCTGTTATAAATTTGAATTGTGATCGCATGACGATAACAATAACGAAGTCTGGTTCTTGTGAAATCTTCCATATCTAACTGCACAAAAATGAAACATTTACTTTAATTTGAAAAGCATATTTAGACAAAAATAGCATTTGTTATACAATAATTTAATCTCTGTCACGTAGAATTCGGTATTTCCTTTGAAGATAGTATTCAAATTAGAAGTCACTTTTTAAAAAGATTTCTTTACCTAGTATAATGTTCCTTCTTTCTGAGTACTCTGCTAGTTTTCAATTTGAATTTTAAGAAAATATATGGTGCGCAGTAAGAAACTTTTAAAAATATTTATCAGCCAAATTTTAAAGCATGCCATTTTATGCAAATTATTTAGAGAAATAAATTATCGTTAAACGACATATTTTCCAAGAGGACAATGGCCGTCCCCCACGTGAACCGGAAAATGATCCTGGGTTGCCCCCTCAGCATTTTGGTATGTTGTAATGTAATGCAATAATGATTAAAATACCGTAGTAGATTTCAATGCGAAATAAAAAAATTTCAAACAGAGATGATAGTAAAATAGTCTCGTTTTTTATTTAGTAAAATTCCATGTTTCCTTTTAAGATAGTACTTTAATTAGAAGTCACTTTTGAAAAGGATTTCTTGACCCTATATAATATTCCTTCTTTTCGAGTATTCTGCAAGATTTCAATTTAAATTTTAAGAAATATATTTGTTGTGCATGATGAAACAATTTTTAAAATATATTTATCAATCAAATTTTTAAGCATGCAATTTTATGCAAATTATTCAGAGAAATGAATTATCCTTAAACGATGTATTTTCCTGTTGCAGCTAACAGACAACAGAGGACCGGCCAAGAGGGAAATGGTTATCCCCCTCGTGAACTGGAAAATGATCCGCTGGTTCCCCATCCATACATTGGTATGTTGTAAAGTAATGAAATGCAATAATGATTGAAATTCTGTATTAGATTTCAGTACGAAAATAACAACTTTTCAAACTTAGATGACTGTGAATTAGTTTCCTTTTTTATTGCTTATACATCTGTACAAAGGAAATAACTTTCAATGCAAATACTGGTCTATTTATAGAAATAATTAAAAACCTTTCCAGCATTTCAGCAGATGAATGGATTAAAAATTAATTGTAATTAATTCGAAAATAATAGGTGTAATAAATTAGAATTGTCACTTGATGATAAGGGTATCTTATCCTAATTATTGTGTATTCTTCCATATTCAACAAGTCAGAAACCAAACATTTGCATTAATATGAAAGTCAAAACATATTTAGACAGAAAGAAAATTTGTTATGACCTAATTTATTATGTGTTGCGTAAAATTCTCTGTCTGTCTCTCTTTTTTAACGATAGTACTTAAAATCAAAGTCCCTTCTTTAAAAGATTTCTTCGCCCTCTATGTTATTCTTTCTTTTGAGTATTCAGCAATGCGTCAGTTTGAATTTTTTGAAAAATAATTAGTGTGTGGTTAGAAATTCTTTTTAAATTATATTTATCAGTGAAATTTTTTAGTATATTAGTTTATCGAAATTCTTTAGAGAAATGAATTTCCTTTAATTGTCCCCTTTTCTTTTTGTAGTGAATAGACCTCAGAGTATCGACCAAAACCGCTATTGCTGCCCACCACATGAACCGGAATATGATCCAGTGGCACCTCATCAGTACTTTGGTATGTTGTAAAGTAATGTTGAAATGCAAGAATAACTGAAATTCCTTAATAGATTTCAATACGAAAATTACAAATTTTTAAAATTATGATTAATGGGAATTACTTTCTTTTTTGTTTCTTTTACATCTATACAAAGGTAATAATAACTTTCATTGCCTGTTTTCTATTTATTGAAATCATTAAAAATCTTTCCACTAGTTCAGAAAAATAATGCATTAACAATGTGAAATGGTAGTTGTAATAAATTTGAATTGTGATCGTTAGAAGATAACAATAACTGAGTTTAAATATTGGGAAATCTTCCGTATGCAACAAGTTAGAAATGAAATATTTCCTCTAATTTGAAAGTTCAAACATATTAAGACACAAATAAAGTTTATTATGTACTAATTTATTCCCTATCACGTAAATTCATCTTTTTTCTTTTAGTATGGTATTTGAAATAGAAGTCACTTTTTAAAAAGATTTCTTTGCCCTCTATAATATTAATTTTTCCGCGTATTCTGCAAGGTTTGAATTTGAATTTAAAAAAATATTTAGTGTGCAATAAGAAACCCTTTTTAAAATATATTTATTAGTCAAATTTTAGTGCATGACATTTTAGGCAAATAATTTAGAGAAATAAATTATCTTTAAACGACATATTTTCCTTTTGTAGCTAACCGACATCAGAGGATCGGCATAGAGGACAATGGCCGTCCCCCACGTGAACCGGAAAATGATCCTGGGTTGCCCCCTCAGCATTTTGGTATGTTGTAAAGTAATGTAATACAACAATGATTAAAATACCGTATTAAATTTAATAAGAAATTACATATTTTCAAATGGAGATGCTTGTGAATTAGTATCGTTTTTTATTTAGTAAAATTCGATGTTTCCTTTTTAGATAGTATTTGAATTAGAAATCGCTTTTAAAATAGATTCTTTTAAAAATGAATTTTCTTTACGCTGTATAATAATCCTTCTTTTGAAGCATTCTGCAAGGTTTTAATTTGAATTTTAAGAAACATGTTCGGTGGCAAATAAGAAAATCTTTTTAAAATATATTTACCAATCAAATTTTTAAGCATGTCATTTTATGCAAATTATTTAGAGAAGTGAATCCTTAAACGATGTATTTTCGTTTTGTAGCTAACAGACAACAGAGGACCGGCCAAGAGGGAAATGGATATCCCCCTCCTGAACTGGAAAATGATCCGCTGGTTCCCCATCCATACATTGGTATGTTGTAAAGTAATGAAATGCAATAATGGTTGAAATTCTGTAGTAGATTTCAATACGAAAATAACAAATTTTCAAAAAGATATGATTGTGAATTAGTTTCCTTTTTTATTGCTTATACATATGTACAAAGGAAATAATTTTCAATGCAAATAGTGGTCTATTTATAATAATGATAATAAACCTTTCCAGCATTTCAACTGATGAAGGGATTAAAAATTAGTTGTAATAAATTCGAAAATAATAGGTTAATAAATTAGAATTGTCACGTGATGATAAGGGTAACTTATCCTAATTCTTGTGTATTCTTCCATATTCAACAAGTCAGAAATCAAACATTTGCATTAATATGAAAGTCAAAACATATTTAGACAGAAAGAAAATTTGTTATGGACTAATTTATTTTGTGTCGCGTAAAATTCTCTCTCTCTCTCTCTTTTTTTAAAGATAGTACTTGAAATCAAAGTCCCTTCTTTAAAAGATTTCTTCGGCCTCTATGTTATTCTTTCTTTCGAGTATTCTGCAAGGCTTCAATTTGAATTTTATGAAAAATTATTAGAGTGTGGTTAGAAATTCTTTTTAAATTATATTTATCAGTCAAATTTTTAAATATACTCTTTTATCCAAATTATTTCGAGAAATGAATTACCTTTAACTGTCTCATTTTCATTTTGTAGTTAATAGACCTCAGAGTATCGACCAAAACCGCTATTGCCGTTCCCCACGTGAACCGGAAAATGATCTAGAAGGGACTCATCGATACTTTGGTATGTTGTAAATTGATGTTATGCAATAATGATTGAAATTCCATTGTATATTTCTATACAAAAATTACGATTTATGAAACAGAGATGATTGTGAATTAGTCTTGTATTTTATTTAGTTCAATTACATTTTCCTTTTAAGATAGTGTTTTAATTAGAAGTCACTTTTGAAAAAGATTTCTTGACCCTATATAATATTCGCTCTTTTCTAGTATTCTGCAAGATTTGAATTTAAATTTTAAGAAACATATTTGGTGTGCATTAAGAAACTCTTTTTAAAATATATTTATCAATCAAATTTTTAAGCATGCAATTTTATGCAAATTATTCAGAGAAATGAATTATCCTTAAATGATGTATTTTACTTTTGCAGCTGACAGACAACAGAGGACCGGCCAAGAGGGAAATGGTTATCCCCCTCGTGAACTGGAAAATGATCCGCTGGTTCCCCATCTATACATTTGTATGTTGTAAAGTAATGAAATGCTATAATGATTGAAATTCCGTAGAAGATTTCAATATGGAAATAACCAATTTTCAAATATAGATGAATGTGAATTAGTTTCCTTTTTTATTGCTTATACACCTGTACAAAGGAAATAATAACTTTCAATGCAAATACTGGTCTATTTATAGAAATAATTAAAAACCATTCCAGCATTTTGCCAGATGGATGGATTAACAATAGATTGTAATAAATAGTTGTAGTAAATTTGATAAAAATAAGTTTAATAAATTTCAATTGTTACGTGAAGATAACAGCAGTTGATTCTAATTCTTGTGAATTCTTCCATATTCAACAATTCAAAAATTAAAACATTTTCATTAATATGAAAGTCGAAACATTTTTAGAAAAAATTAAATTTTTTATGGACTAATTTATTCTGTGTTACGTAAAATTCTCTCTCTCGCTCTTTAAAAAGATGGTACTTGAAATCAAAGTCCCTTTAAAAGATTTCTTCGCCCTCTATATTATTCTTTCTTTTCGAGTATTCAGCAAGGCGACAGTTTGGATTTTATGAAAAATAATTAGTGTGTGGTTAGAAATTCTTTTTAAATTATATTTATCAGTCCAATTTTTAAGTATACTATTTTATCCAAATTATTTCGAGTAATGAATTACCTTAAATTGTTTCCTTTTCTTTTTGTAGTTAATAGGCCTCCGAGTATCGACCAAGACCGCTATTGCTGTCCCCAACATGAACCAGAAAATGATCTGGAAGTGACTCATCGATACATTGGTATGTTGTAAATTAATGTTATGCAATAATGATTGAAATTCCAATGTATATTTGAATGCGAAAATAACGATTTATGAAACAGAGATGATTGTGAATTACCCTTGTATTTTATTTAGTAAAAATCCATGTTTCCTTTTAAGATAGTATTTAAATTAGAAGTCACTTTTGAAAAAGATTTCTTGACCCTATATAATATTCCTTCTTTTAGAGTATTTTGCAAGATTGAAATTTAAATTTTAAGAAACATATTTGTTGTGCATGATTTAACTCTTTTTAAAATATATTTATCAGTCAAATTTTTAAGCATGCCATTTTATTCAAATTATTCAGAGAAATAAATTATCCTTAAACGATGTATTTTCCTGTTGCAGCTAACAGACAACAGATGATCGGCCAAGAGGGAAATGGTTATCCCCCTCGTGAACTGGATAATGATCCGCTGGTTCCCCATCCATACATTGGTATGTTGTAAAGTAATGAAATGCAATAATGATTGAAATTCTGTATTAGATTTCTATACGGAAATAACAAGTTTTCGAACATAGATGACCTTGAATTAGTTTCCTTTTTTATTGCTTATACATCTGTACAAAGGAAATAATAACTTTCAATGCAAATACTGGTCTATTTATAGAAATAATTAAAAACCTTTCCAGCATTTCAGCAGAGGAATGGATTAACCATTAAGTACAATAAATAGTTGTAGTAAATTTGATAAAAATAAGTCTAATAAATTTCAATTGTTACGTGACGATAACGGCAGTTGATCCTAATTATTGTGCATTCTTCCAAATTCAACTACTCAGAAATGAAACATTTTTATTAATATTAAAGTTAAAATATTTTTAGACACAAATAACATTTGTTATGGACTAATTTATTCTGTGTCGCGTAAAATTCTCTCTCTCTCTCTCTTTTTAAAGATGGTACTTGAAATCAAAGTCCCTTTAAAAGATTTCTCCGCCCTCTATGTTATTCTTTCTTTTCGAATATTCAGCAAGGTGACAGTTTGAATTTTATGAAAAATAATTAGTGTGTGGCTAGAAATTCTTTTTAATTTATATTTATCAGTCAAATTTCTTAATATACTATTTTATCCAAATTATTTCTAGAAATGAATTACCTTTAATTGTCTCATTTTTGTATTGCAGTTAATAGACCTCAGAGTATCGACCAAAATCGCTATTGCTGTCCCCCACATGAACCAGAAAATGATCTGGAAGTGACTCATCGATACATTGGTATGTTGTAAATTAATGTTATGCAATAATTATTGAAATTCCATAGTATATTTCAATACGAAAATAACAATTTTTTAAAGAGAGATGACTTTGAATTAGTCCTGTATTTTATTTAGTAAAATTAAATGTTTCATTTTAATATATTGTTTGAATTAGAAGCCACTTTTGAAAAAGATTTCTTGACGCTGTATAATATTCCTTCTTTTCGAGTATTCTGCAAGATTTGAATTTGAATTTTAAGAAATTATTTGGTGTGCATTAAGAAACTCTTTTTAAAATATATTTATCAATCAAATTTTTAAGTATGCCATTTTATGCAAATTATTTAGAGAAATGAATTATCCTTAAACAATGTATTTTCGTTTTGTAGCTAACAGACAACAGAGGACCGGCCAAGAGGAAAATGGTTATCCCCCTCGTGAACTGGAAAATGATCCACTGGTGCCCCATCGATACATTGGTATGTTGTAAAGTAATGAAATGCAATAATGGTTGAAATTCTGTAGTAGATTTCAATATGGAAATACCAAATTTTCAAACATAGATAAGTGTGAATTAGTTTCCTTTTTTATTGCTTATTCACCTGCATATAGGAAATAATAACTTTCAATGCAAATACTGGTCTATTTATAGAAATAATTAAAAACCTTTCCAGCAGTTCACCAGATGCATGGATTAACATTAAAGTTTAATAAATAGTTGTAATAAATTTGATAAAAATAAGTCAAATAAATTTCAATTTTTACGTGACGATAATGGCAGTTGATCCTAATTCTTGTGCATTCTTCCATATTCAACAACTCAGAAACTAAAACATTTTCATTAATATGAAAGTCGAAACATTTTTAGACAAAAATAAAAAATTTTATGGACTAATTTATTTAAGTCCCTTCTTTAAAAGATTTCTTCGCCCTCTATGATATTCTTTCTTTTCGAGTATTCTGCAAGGATTCAATTTGAATATTATGAAAAATAATTACTGTGTGGCTAGAAATTCTTTTTAATTTATATTTATCAGTCAAATTTTTATGTATACTTAGTTATCCAAATTATTCCGAGTAATAAATTACCTTTAACTGTCTCATTTTCGTTTTATAGTTAATAGACCTCCGAGTATCGACCAAGACCGCTATTCCTGTCCCCCACGTGAACAGGAAAATGAGCTGGAAGTGACTCATCGATATATTGGTAAGATGTAAATCAATGTTATGCAATAATGATTGAAATTCCATTGTATATTTCTATACGAAAATAACAATTTATGAAACAGAGATGATTGTGAATTAGCCTCGTGTTTTATTTAGTAAAATTCCATGTTTCCTTTTAAGATAGTATTTTAATTAGAAGTCACTTTTGAAAAAGATTTCTTGACCCTATATTATATTCCTTCTTTTCGAGTATTCTGAAAGATTTGAATTTAAATTTTAAGAAACATTTTTGTTGTGCATGATTAAACTCTTTTTAAAATATATTTATCAATCAAATTTTTAAGCATGCAATTTTATGCAAATTATTCAGAGAAATGAATTATCCTTAAACGATGTATTTTCCTGTTGCAGCTAACAGCCAACAGAGGACCGGCCAAGAGGGAAATGGTTATCCCCCTCGTGAACTGGAAAATGATCCGCTGGTTCCCCATCCATACATTGGTATGTTGTAAAGTAATGAAATGCAATAATGATTGAAATTCTGTATTAGATTTCAGTACGAAAATAACAACTTTTCAAACTTAGATGACTGTGAATTAGTTTCCTTTTTTATTGCTTATACATCTGTACGAAGGAAATAACTTTCAATGCAAATACTGGTCTATTTATAGAAATTATTAAAAACCTTTCCAGCATTTCAGCAGATGAATGTATTAAAAATTAATTGTAATTAATTCGAAAATAATAGGTGTAATAAATTAGAATTGTCACTTGATGATAAGGGTATCTTATCCTAATTATTGTGTATTCTTCCATATTCAACAAGTCAGAAATCAAACATTTGCATTAATATGAAAGTCAAAACATATTTAGACAGAAAGAAAATTTGTTATGACCTAATTTATTATGTGTTGCGTAAAATTCTCTGTCTGTCTCTCTTTTTTAACGATAGTACTTAAAATCAAAGTCCCTTCTTTAAAAGATTTCTTCGGCCTCTATGTTATTCTTTCTTTTGAGTATTCAGCGAGGCGCCAGTTTGAATTTTATGAAAAATAAATTCTTTGAAATTATATTTATCAGTCAAATTTTTAAGTATACCATTTTATACAAATTATTTAGAGAAATGAATTACCTTCAATCGTCTCATTTTCTTTTTGTAGTTAATAGACCTCAGAATATCGACCAAAACCGCTATTGCTGCCCACCACGTGAACCGGAATATGATCCAGTGGCACCTCATCAGTACTTTGGTATGTTGTAAAATAATATTAAAATGGAAGAATAATTGAAATTCCTTTGTAGATTTCAATACGAAAATAACAATTTTTTAAAATTATGATTATTGGAAATCAGTTTCGTCTTTGATTGCTTATACATCAGTACAAAGATAGTAACATCGTTCAATGCAAGTAGTTTTTTATTTATAAAAATAATAAAAATCCTTTTTACTAGTGCAGCAGATTAATGTATTAACGATGTAAAATAATAGTTGTACTAAATTAGAATTCTGGTTGTTTGACGATAACGATAACTGAGTCAAAATCTTGTTAGAAATGAAATATTTGCATTTATTTGAAAGTCGAAACATATTTAGACAGAAATAAAGTTTATAATGCACTAATTTTTTTCTCTATGACGTAAAATTCGCTGTTTTCTTTTAAAATTATATTTGAAAAAAAAGTCACTTTTAAAAATGACTTCTTTGCCCTTTATAATATTCCTTTTTTTTCTGAGTATTCTGCATAGCTCTAATTTAAATTTTAAGAACAATATTTGGCATATTATGAGAAATTCTTTTAAAAATATATTTATCAGTCAAATTTTTAAGCATGTCATTTTATTTAAAATATTTAATTACCTTTATTCGCTTCATTTTCTTTTTGTAGCTAATAGATATCAGATGATTGGCCAAGAATGCCCAGGCTGTCGACCACGAGAACCGGAAGTGTTTCCTGCTTCGCCTCATCAGTATTTTGGTAAGTTGTAAATTAATGTTGAAATGCAATAATAATTGAAATTCTGTTGTAGATTTCAATATGAAAATAACAAATTTTAAAACTCATATAATTGTAAATTATTTTCGTTTTTGATTCCTTAAACGTTTATATAAAGCAAAAAATATTACTTTTGATGTAAATATTTGCAAATGGATGCTAAACATCAGCTCTCTTGATTGTTTTAATGATAAAAAAGAATCTAAAAAAACCTTCTGTGGACACTTAACAATAATAATATATTGTATTATCTCCTTTTTTGTCCTTTTGATATTTTTTTTCAGAACTATAGACTTTTCTGTCTTTCTGCAATCAAGATATAGTAAAAAATACACTGATTATCATTTTTTGAAGTCTTCATACTTGAATTAAAAATTATTTCTTATCTAAAAGTGCAAATGACATTTTTTTCAGAATTATAGTCATTTCTGACTTTCTGCAATTAAGATATAACAAAAAATAGACTTATTATAAATATTTGGATTCTTTATAATGAAATTAAAAATTATTGCCTATCCAAAAATACTTTTGGAATGTTTATTCAGGGCAGGTTCGATATTACTGTACTATTAAATAATGAGCTTATCGATTCCTATATTCTTTATATCGATAATTATATAGTATTAAAGTTACACAGTTTTCCTTATGGATTTATTCATTGTATTGATATATGACTAAATGAGAAATTATGAATCAAATGGGAGATATAACTATTAATAAAGTATAAAGAGTTCTGTAAATAAAATACTCTTATATTTTTATAGGAATTAAAAGAGCAGTAAATATTCCATATAGATTATGTCATCTAACTAGGGAGTTAATGAATTTCCTAGGTATAAGGAGTTAATATTTTTTAAAAAAATATTTCAGAATGTTGTGATGAAAGTCTCATAAGCCATATAACCACTACGGTGCGCAAGTAATTACTTTTGTATTATGGTCATGTTACTCAGTTACAAACCAGAACGTTGCAAGTTCAGTCCTAGTCAAATCACTTTTGCCACAATGGTGACCCGCGAATTAGTATAAGAAACCTTCGTACAGTTGTTGTGGTGCCCGTATTGGCACCAAAAGTCGTGAGGTGCATTCAATACAATAGCCAACATTATCCCCAATTCACAGACACGCCATAAGCTTGGTGCAAATGTATCGTTCGTTACACCATCGACTCGCTGACGGGAGAGTATGTGGTGAAAGCGTCATAAGCCAGATCATATCTACGGTACACAAGTAATTACTTTGTATTGTGGTGATGTTGCTCGGCTACAAACTCTAACGTTGGGAGATCGGTCCTAGGGGAAACCGAATCTGCCGCAATGTATTGCCGTTTTAAACTATATTATAAGTTAGTTACACTGGAAATCTATCGATATAAGAAGAATTTCTTAGAAGCAGGATGATTATGATTAAAGCGACCATATTTAGTATCCATTTTCACCATCGGATTTTGATGAAACTTGGTATACACGTTACATGGACCACGAGAAAAAGATTTTTGCAATAAAATAGCTCAAATTTTCACCACCAGAGGGCATTTTAAAAATTTCTTATACAAATTAGTGAAATCTATTAAGAGACTTGCTGCCAGAGCCCGAAAATCATTCTGCGTGCCGTTATCATTGTTAAACATGCCTTTATAGAAGAAAGATCGAGTTTTACTAGTAAAACTGAGTTACCAAAACGACAGCAATTTTTGCTGATTAAAGGAAGTGTGAAAATTGTCTATGTTGAAGAATGGTTTGATAAAGATGATTATGAAATATGAAGAGGCTGAAGACTTGGATGTGTAGTTAGGAAGAGGGAGAAAATCCATATCGAATGAAACTGTCGAAGAAGTCGCGTTGCTGATGGAAAGAGCCTTCAATTTCAGCTATTCTTCAGCAAGTGCTCGATCGATGTCACGTGAGTTGACGAATCTATGGTTGACAATTCGAGAAATTTTGCTATCCATTTTAAAATGATAGTTGTATAAGAACCAAGTGATGCACATGCAGCCATCAAACACGCTATAGATTTTCTTGACCATTTTTGTCGAGAATGAAAGCTGATGACGCATGGATTTGACAAATTCTTTAGTCAGAGGAGGCGAACTTTGCTATAGATGGAGCTGTGAATAATCAAAATTGTCGCTTATGGGGCGCTTCACCTTCTAATGACTTGTACTAACAACAACTGGTGCGGGTTTACTGCTGATTTTATCTTCGGACCATTTTTATTTCAAACTCTCACTTTTCAAGGTCCTAAAACATGCACTGTCACGAGTGCACAGTACAGTGAATTCCTTCAACAGCAAGCCATCATGCTTTATAGGAATAGCAATGTTTGAAGATTACTGTTTTCAGGAGAAGTGGAGCAATTCGCTATATTGGGAGCCAAGTCAAATTTCTGCTTTGTGCTAACTTTGGCGAAAATCATGTAGTATCCAGAGCTTTTCAGGGTGCCTGGTCTCCTCGTTCACCCGACTTAAATCGGTTTCTGGTTGTGGGGATTTCTAAAGACCTTGTCTATGAAGGAAGAATTAGAGCTTCTACTGAGATGAAGTTTACTTTAATTATATTAATATCCGTTTTTAAAACAGTAATAGGGTTATTTTGGGACGGTCCTTGTAATTCTGAGCTGCGGTCAAATGACGAGGAGGACGACACTTGAGCTGGCACCCTCTCTCCACGTTATGCCACACCAATGAGAGGACATTTGGCCCTGACGGATTTAGAGTACACCAGACCCGCTTACATGGCGGTTCTTCGGTGGAATCGGGTCTCGAACCTGAAATCCTCTGGTTCCGAAGCGGAGACCTTGGTCACCAAGGTCACCGTGGTCCTTACCTGAATTGAAAGCGTGCACACAGGCAATGATGCTGCAATCCCTTAAGGGTTTCTTCACGCTAACACTGAAAAACTATAATGCGTCTCCAACGTGTGATTGATGTTAGTGGAGCACACGATGGGCACATTCTGTAATTGAATAAATTGTAACGATTCTGTCAGATTTTTTTTTGTTTTTCTTTAGGCGCCACAATTTTCACTGGAGTTCAAAATTTTAATTATTTATATGTGGCCCATATAACGTATATACCTTCATCCAAATCCGATATGCAGAACGAATTTTAGAGCGGTTTGAATAAGGTTACTTTAAGAGATATTTTACAGCAAAAAGTATATTTTTTACATGTGTTTCTGCATTTATTATTATTTATTACGATTTTTGATGCCCTGATAATGTTGTATAATTAAAATGATATCATAATTAAGCTATCGAAGAAAAAAAGGGATTGTTCAAAGTAGATGAATTAAAGAATTTCTGCCTATGGAAGTCGTTGAAATTCCTTACATTAGTGAACAGATTAATGGATTAAAAATGCAAAAGGATGGATATCGTAATTTTTATATATGATCACATGACGAGAACGATATCTGAGTCTGTAATTCTTTTTAAAACTTCCATATCCAACTAGTTAGAAATAAAACTTTTACTTCAGTTTCAAAATCCAAACTTATTTAGACACAAAGTTTACTATGAACTAAATCCCCATGGAGAATTTCCTTTTTTCTTTTAAGGTATTATGTCAAATAATCCTCACCGTTTTTAAAGATTGTTTTATATGATATAACTCTACGATATTCCTTTTTTCCGATTATTCTGCACAGCTTAAATTTAAATTATGAGAAAGATAATTGGTGTGTAATGAGAAAATCTTTTTAAAGTATATTTATCAGTCATTTTTTTTAAATGTTATTTGAAGTATATTGAATATTTATAGAAATAGACTATTTTTAATCGCATCAATTTCTTTTTGTAGATAACAGAAGGCATTGGCCAAATCAAGTCCAACATGAAACTCTTAATCTGGCAGTCTCTACTGATTTAATGGCGCATCCTCTGCCTCCACCTCCACCGCTGATTCCCATTACTTTCGTTCCTCTTCAATACAGTCATGCAAATCCTCAGCAAACTCCTGCTGATCATCCAGTTTCAATTCCTCAACGGGCATTAGGCAGACGAAACAGGAGCATTTCATCAATGCTCACATCGCTATTTCGCAAGATAGAAGAATTTAAAGCAACACTCTCACAATATTTTAGACTGTTCAGAGCTGAACAGGAGCAACTTAATGAGGAACAATGATATATTGTTTACGCCCTTATTAATACATTGCTAAGGGCGGCACTTCAACATTTGGAAGAAATAAATGCAATGTACGCTGTAATCGATAGACATTTCAGAGCTGAACAGCTGCGTCGGAGCTATGGAGAGAGAGCTTATCAAGCACTTTGATGTATGAGTACTTTCATTTTCCAATACTTTGTTTTTTGAAGAACATGAGGTTTTCATATTTGCAATGCATATATGTCTTATGTACATGTACATTTTATGCATGATGCATATATGTTTTATGTGAGAGTATTGCTTTCCCCCCAAAACAAATAATGTCCTAACAAATAATGTAATAAACAAATAAAACAATAATGTACGTTCAGTGGTGGCGGTGGTGGTGGTGGTGTCGGTTGGCCACAAGATGAAGAAATGTTGTTTCTCCCTCCCCCCTGCTGGATTAAACTTGAATAACTACTGTAGAATCATAATTATAGGATAAAATACTGTAGAATCATACTAGAAAATATAAATAAAAAGGAAAAATTATAGAGTTTTTGTGTGCTTCTTTTAAAATAAATGGTAATACTTGAATAAACGATGTTCACAAATTTTTTCAATGCATTAAGCATGAATGCTAATTTCTATGACAGACAAAAGGTTTAAAAATAAGACACTATTGTGATTTTGCTGTGATTTTATTTATTCTATTTTTTTTTCTGAAATTTTGAAATTTAGACTTCAAAAGAAAAATGAAATTTCTGTTATATCAGAGATTTAGAAGTCAGAATTTCGCAAAATATAAAAACGGATATAGCTATATAAATTTCTGAACACTTGTAACAAACTGAACGATATTCGGATGGAAATTCTAATTGTTCTTTAATTCTTAAAATTAACTGTCATTAGAACAATTTTCTGTTATTTTTTCTTTTGATATTCGGGTATGCAGTATTTAAAAATTTAACCAAGTTTTGAGTGCACAAATGGCAAAGAAAGTTAAAAGACATGACACCGAAAATACCAATACTGATCCGCTACTTTCTGAAATGTGAAAAAAAAATGTTTAAATTACAAGGGACACAACGAGAAAATTAGATGGTTATGTAATCAATGGAGTAAGTCATAACAGACTCTCCTATCCTCCCACACGGAATGAAGCTTAAAACTGAATGACCGGACCGCCGCAACAGCAACACTGGTGGGAACTGCGGTTGAGTCCCAAGGGCCATCACCGGCCACGGTACAACCCTTCCTGAAATAAGTACCTCCCGTCATCGATGGGAGGAGCCTAACCCGCACCTATTAATGCACCCTCCAGGGTGGCGAGATCCAATCACCATAGCGGAAGCATCTCATCTTCAGGTCGAGGTGTCCCCCCCTTGAGTGGATAATCGGTGGAGTATATATATATATATATATATATATATATATATATATATAACTGTTAAATTTTGGGCAAAATTATTCGGTTTTGAACTTTTTCCTTCAAAAATTTTTTACTGGTAGATTTTGTTGCACCAAATTAACAAAATTAATTATTACACAAAGAATAAAACATTATAAAAATTAAAAACAAATAAACAACTTTCAAGTTAAATTTTCTGAAATCGAAATTTTTGCATTGAATAATTAAACTTGTCATTAATACATTTCTGAATATTTTTAAAGCTGAATAATTTGCTAAATATTAATTATATGTTCTACGTTCGCAGAGACATAATCTTATGTGTTTGGAATCTAAAATCAATTGATTCATTTTTTTAAAATTCTTTTAATCAGTCAGCACTGTAAAAGCTCAATGTTGTTTGAAGTTTCTTCAAACTGATTTCACCGTGAGAAATTTACTAAATTTTCATTAATAATACCAAAAAAAAAGGGTTCCTAAGAAGACACTACACTTAATTCAGTCAACATACTCTCATAATACTACAAGATCAAAAGTACCTGGACAGTTTAAAGATTGCTATCAGTGAAGATTTGATAACAGTTTTGTTTAGTTTGCTACAAATTAAAAAAGGCGGAAAGCTTTTCTCGATTCACAGAAAGATGATGATTTGAAAATTTCATCGCTGACTTTGTTCGATGTTCAAAATACTTGCATACATTTTTGTAAAAGTAGCACATATATTCTGGAAGATATCGGGGTGTTTTAAAAATCATTTACATGCATATTTTTTATTTATGACACACACGGTTTTCAACTGAATTATACGGAATAAAATTAAATAAAAATAAATCTTCAAAGCATTGGATAAAAGTTTTAAATCAATACAATTAAAGTATTCGATGAAATTTCAGTATGTTTGGTAAATAATTTTCAACCGCATACATATGATATTGGCAATGTAAAAAACGCTGGCATTTTATAGAATACGTAAGTATTTTATAGAATGCCTGGTACTTCTAGACAAAGTATGAAATCTTAAAATTGTTTTATACTTTCCTTTAGCACTATATACAGTACTTAAACATTCTATACCACAAAAGGCATTTAGACAAAGTAAGGGGAAAAAACCCATGAGAAGGCTGCTCATTCCTCAAAAGCAAAAATGTTATTTAAAAAAAACAATGAAAGAGTGTCATTAAAAAGAGTTAAAAAAAAATTAAAGTTGTACAAAATAAAATTTGTCTTTATTAAAGAACACTCCTCCCATCTCAAATGAAACTTCTAGTTTCCCCAAGTAGAGACATAAATTTATTTTGAAATGCCCTTGATTTTATGATTTATTCGCTGTCTGTGACGACGAACCAGTACACAAGGATTAATGATGGCTGAAATTTTCAATTAAATATTTCATGTAGTTTGATCTTAATGGTTACACCAACAAAATAGTTTTAAGTTTCAAATTTTGATAGTCATATGCTATAATAGAATTTGTACACCTTTCTGTCTATTGCACTGTACATTTTCCTAATTCTATGTCTAAATTTTCCCACATTTCGAAAAAAATGATGCTGTATTATTTTCACTAATTTCAATGTTCTTATTGTTTGATAAACAGAAATATCCTGTTTAAGGAAGAATGCCACGTTTGAAGAGAAATAGAAACCTCTCAATATTGGCAATTCTGATTTTGATGGAGAAGAAAAATTTCACAATAGCATCGGAATTTGATGATTCATGTAAATGATTATTACTCAAAATTAACCCATTGTATTAGAAAAGCAAAGAAAAATAAATATATATTTTATATTTTTGTCTGAAAAGTAACCAGCCGCATTTCATGACCAGCTGTCCTTTCTCCGTAATAATAGTAGTAGCTTAGCCATATCAGCTAACTTTGGTCAATTGCATTTTATCACGATAAAGGGAAAAAAGGTTTTAAATTATAATTTAACAATAAATATGGTACATACTAAACTGATCAGATGGACTTGGAAAGTGAGGAATAAAACTGACATAATCTGATTTGGTTGTTAAGAGTCAGGGCTGCGTTATAGTTTTGATTTGTGTTATGGTTCGAAATGGGAAGATGCGGGTAGTAATCATTGATGACTTACCGGTTGTTTAAAAAATGACTGGTATATTTGAAAAATCAATAAAAACTAAACGGGCAGCGATAGAAATACACCTGTTTGTTGCAATATGCTAGGTACAACGGTAAATTTTCAGGCAGACAAACTTGCAAAATTAGTTACAATTTACAACCGAGGATTTTTCAGGCGTTGGAAATTTTAGGCCTAGAACACTGTGTTGTTGCAACAAGACGAACTTTTAAACGGAAATTTAATGTAACCAAAGGATCAAAAAGCGATACAATAAAGGAAAGAAACAATTGAAGAACTGGAGCAATACATCTGTTCGGCATGTGAATCCATCCAGCCAAAACGTTTACACGGGTTTTTGCTCGTTTCATTCTGAGATTAAGTCATGCTATAGATGCGCATGGTTAATATTTGGAAAAGATAGTAGTTTCGATTTTTTTAGACTGCAGCGCCATCTGTTTTTGAAAATGGTAACTAATTTTGAAAATTGTCTGTCTGAAAATTTACTGTTGTCCCAAGCATATTGAAACAAACGGTGTATTTCTATCACTGCCCGTTTAGTTATTATTGATTTTTCAAATATACTGGTCATTTTTAAAACACCCGTTATCTAGGAATCATGAGCTTTTGTGTGAAACCCAAATTGATGAAATAAGACTAGTAGTTGATGTTGGGAGACTTGATAATCGATTTTCATTATGTTATATCTATCTATCTATCTATCTATCTATCTATCTATCTATCTATCTAT
>JAOUZG010047196.1:4902464-4933776 GCA_026289955.1 Argiope argentata
ACACACACACACACACACACACACACACACACACACACACACACACATCAAATTTACGGAAAGCATTTAAATCATACTTCTGACTTTTAATAATTAGTAATGGTGTGTCTGGCTTAGTTAACATACATTTTCAAAAGTTCACTTGTAGACGAGTAACCAGACAGACAGATTTACAATGGCTGAATTTCGTTCAAAATTTGAAAAAAATCTACAATTTTGATCGTAAGTCCATATACCGAATTTCATCCATCTAGCTGAAAGTTATCGTGTTCAGAGACAGACAGACATTATGTCAAAAATGTATTTTTCAAACTCAAGGAGATTTGAAACGAGGAGATTCATCAAATTCATGAGTTCGAATTTTTAATGAATTATTAAATTCTTCCTCCATATTCCGTAAGCGAGAATGTAAAAAAATGTGAATATATCAACAATTTTCTAGAACACAGATACAAGGAAGCATACATTGTTTCAAAAAATAGTTATAGCTTACTTTAAAAATATTTCATGTCTTTTTTTCTGGTATATAAAAAATGTTAGATTTTATAAATGCAGGACATTTACAAATCGGACATAAGGGAACGCCGTTACATCCTTGTAAATTTCGTTTACGTTTACACATGATTTACATGCATTTTTGATTTATTTAAAGTCTTTATATTTCGGGAATTTGAATAATTGTTTTTGCTTATTGATTAATTATATTTTTAAAGCATTCATCTAGATTTTGCCACTTCTGTTAAATAGACCCTGCGCCTTAGATGACAATGCATTAATGGAGGAGTTAACTCGGAGACAGAAGAAGTTAAGCAGATATTTATAGTGAACTAATTTATCTGGAGATCTGCATACGTTAAGCTCGTTTCAAATGAATCATTGCATCAGTTTAAGCAGAAATTTAACGCATTTACAACAAAGAAGAATTCACTTTTAATGGTTCTATTTACTTTCAAAAATTTTCATGCGTTAAACTTGCTTTAAATGAATCATTGCATTAGTTTAGGCAGGAATTTAACGCATTTATAACAGTAAGAATAGAAAATAATTCCTTTTAGATGATTCAATTTGCTTTCAAAAATGTTCATGCGTTAAACTTGCTTCAAGTGAATCATTGCATTAATTTAAACAGAAATTTAACGCGTTTATAACATTTAGTTCAATTTAATAATTCTATTTACTTTAAAAAATTTTCAGCGGTGTTATTTCATGAGCAGCACAGTTAGTCACCTTGAGTTTTTTTTACTAGATATTCAAATTTAGAGATCGTGGATCTGTGAATCGAAGCGTAAGTCCTGCCAAAAAAAGGGAGGGAAAGAGTGCGCGTTCATTTTGTGAGTTGTCGTCACGAGACCTTCGCAAGGAAAACCAGAGTGGCAACAAAGAAGCACTTGAAACGCGATTGGGAAGAGCTCTTCATTCGAAGCGGGGCTTCCGCGCAGGAAGCTCGGGCTCTCCTATAAATAAAGCGAGGAGACTCGAGGCGAGCCCTTAGTGCTGAGTGAGCAGCATGGGTGTGAGCGGCGCCCTGGTGTCGGACTCTGGTGGGGCAGAAACGGAGACTTTGCCGAAGAAAGAGGACGAGATGACCGAAATGGAGACCCTTCCCATTGCCGAAGAACTCCAGGTGAAGTTTATCATTCTGTTAATCCGACTAAGGTTTCTTAAAATGCACGAGTATCAACAGCGCGATAAAAAAATATAGTTAGTTAAATAATGTTATTCTTTAAGAAGCTAATAAATAAATTCATATATATATATATACTAGCTGGTTGCCGGCGCGTTGCTGCAGTTGATGAAATAATTTTACATACATCGTTTAAAATTTGAAATAGCAATATTGGTTGATTAGGAATGATGGAAATAGTGCTATTTATTTTCTTGCCGACAAAGAATACAATCAATGAAGTTGAATGATATATAATGGCTAAGTATAAATAATATTTATTCTATTTTTTGAATTTATTATTCAAGTATACTTTAGGATAGGCAATATTTTTTTTTGCTTTTTCATCTTCAACAAGAACAAATAAATTTCTTGGCTATCCGACTCGTGAGCATCCAACATACAATTGGCCATATTAAAAACATGGGATCTTCTGGTTTCAAAGTTTTATCAGAAACGGATGATAGTAATAAAATACGAACAAAATGACTCATTATTATTTATTAGATATAATATATATAGTTGTGATCCTCCAGATTTTTGATATTATCTGAGACTTTTTCCCCTCACTTTTTTCACTTCCATGGACACGAAAATAACAACAGTACATATAATTTTTCAAGAAGCTGAATTATTTCTGTTTTAAAAGCATTCATATTTTATGGAGGATTTTCTTTATTATTTAAAATTCATTTAAAACAGTTTTCGTGTACAGAGATTACAGAAAAGTGTGACTTAAATTCTTTTTCTATTGCCTACTTGTGGTTGATCAAAAATACTTTGTTTCTTTCAAATGATGTACTTATAGAAATATTTCTCGCTTTACAAATGAATCTTGTTATTTTTTTCTGATAGTTTTACTAAAATGAATAAATGAGATGCTAAGTAAAAACGTGAAATCTAAACAGCAAAGTTTTTACTATTTTTAAATGCTTTAAAAATGTAGATTTTGTGACCATTCTTGCAATTTCCTCTGCTTCAAAATTTTTAAGAAATATTAAAATGATGCACTTAAAATGCTAAGTTAAAATGTAGTAGGCAAAAAGTTAAGGTAGATGACAACTAATATTACACAGCATTATTTATGATTACTTGCAGTTTTGATACCATAAAAATGTTGAGTGCTGTTATTTAAAAAGCATTCTTATTTTTTTTAACTAAAGGACGCTTTCTTTATTTTAACCGGCAAAAATTTATTTATCGATGAATACTAAGATCAAGAATTTTCAAAGATAGGTTTAAATTATTCTGAGCGAATAGATACTTCTATGCTTTTAATTTATGTTGATATTCATCTAATAATAATTATTGTGTAATTATTTATATTTGAGGACACTTCATATACTTTTAAAGAAGTGCAGAAGATTATTTGAAATATCTTTATTTGATGTTTTTCGAAATAAAATAAAATTGCAAGGATAAATATAAAAAATAAATTGTATTCTAAAAACATGACAATAATAAAAAAATGATTAACATTATAGCCTATGATATTGAGAATACTTTTTAAATACGTGAAATGAATAATGAAAAAAATTATTAAATATAATAGAATAAATTATAGATTTAATCAAATTTAAATATATGAAGTAATGAGAATTTTTTAAATTTAATAAAGGCATTAAAGATCGTAAGCTCTTTTAATGTATTTATTTTTGGAATTGAACTTTCCAAGTGTATTGTGTTTTAGTATAAACTAATCAATATCTGAAATAAAGCTCTAGCTCGACTGAGTAAGAGAAATATATAATTATTGCCTAATCTGAAAGGATAATGGTCATGAAAAGGTTCCAGGTTCTAAATCCATACACAATACATAATGGACCCTTTCCTTTTCGTAATAAATATAACGGATAATGTGATGAATTTCAAATCCACTTTCTTAGTATTATGCAATTCTCTTTAAATTGAAACTTCGAGAGACAAGCTGAAAATATAAGAATAATGAATGCAGCATTCAAGGAAGATTTCGAAGTACGGGGAAACAAAAAGTGATAGTCCACTACCCTACTTGGGTTACCATGGAGACATTCGGAAGCTATTAAGTTTTTTGCATGCCAAAGAAAAACGGGGGTGGGGAGAAAATTTTCTGAGGAATTGTTGGACTTAATAGCTTCTCGTACCTGACGTGCGTGCAACGCATGAACGGCTTCCTACTGCATATCACATTTTTTTTTGTCTACTATAATGATTGTCTGCAGTCCAAAACCGGTCGTTTGAATGACTTTTTTGTGTGTAAACAAGAAAATGTAGTTTAATAACTATTAATATATTAAAATGGATAAATTCGCTAAATTTTTTAGCACTGTTACATTTGAAATTTATGTCATAAAGGTATCGTAGCGCAATGTTTCAAAAGGAAAAAAAAGCTTTACTAGTTTATTGAAAGAAAAGGCTGTGTGTCCCCCCCCCCAACTTGTCAATAATAGTAACAAAAATCTTCTCCAGATTTTTAGTGGAATGGAATCTTATTAATTGATTCATAAACGCAAAAAAGGTGAGAGATCGAAAAAAAAATTATATCCTTGCGGGCCTGATACTCCTTTTTTAAGGCAAAGAAATATTAGCTATTGAAAAAGAATATTAGCATCTGTTTGTTTCTGATGGCACTTACCGAATTAAAACTGAGGGTGTGTCTCTTATTTTAAATAGAGACAACTAGGGCCAAGAGTACGTCTTAGCTACTCACTCATCACATTTGTTTGCACATTCCCTTTTTACACGGTGGGGCACATTCCCACATCTCACACATAGAGCAGATGAAAAACAACCGTGCCCGAACTAGGATTCGAACCCATGACGCCCAGATCACGGGGAAGATGGGCTAGCCCTTATTTAAAGTGTCGCAATGGCATAAGGGTAAAGCTAAGCTTAGGGAGTGGAAGGTTTCTGACTCGAAACCTTAGTTCATTAAAAGCACCATTTTGCGTACAGACTCGACGCATATCAAATCGAAAAATCCTCTTCCTCTCTGAAGCATGCCAGCATGGGGCGGAAACCCTGAGAGATGGACACCAACTCAATCATAACCCCAATATGATGCCCGTCTCAAAATAACCCATCCCCCATTATTTAAAAATGGACAGTTAATAGAATTAAACTAAGCATATTTAAATCTAATGGTTATTGTATGGATTTTGAATTGAAATTTAAATCCTCTGAGACATTTTTCTGCCATGTTAAGGTTTTTTGAACGCGAGTGCACACACACACACACACACTGTTCCATGTGAGTAACAACGCATTTTAATGAGTCATTCTCCAATTGTGATTCAATAATCGGAAATGGTACAACTTAAGCTAGCTAAATTGATATCTATGGGTTTAACGGTAAAGGACTGACATTCAAATGAGATGGACCATATATACAAGGTTATCCTTGAATTCATGGGTCAAACAATACAGAAATTGATTCTTATGTATTTTACCCTTAAGTTTGGCCCATGAATTCAGAGACTCTGGATATTGAGTGATAACCTGCTAACATGCTTTTCATGATGCTTTTGCATAGCATGCTGGTTTGGTGTGGAAGTTTGATAAGAGTGACAACTCAGGTGTCGTATTCGCCATCTGACCGTGGTTCAAAAATACGAGATCCGTCTACAAAGAGCCCTAGCGTTGCTTTAAAACGGGTGGTTAATATAACTAAAACTAAACCTGCATATCATGACACATACCTATCAAAATCGCCTTATTTTGAACTGATTAAGAATCTTGGGGACCTTTTAGAATTGCTTTATTACAATGGCTCCAAATTTAAATTGTAAATTATACTAAACAGAGCACCGGGTGATCACTTTGTAGCACGCACTTGTCTTTCTGCATTTCAAGATATTTAAATTCCTTTCGATTCTATATCACACCTTTGTGGGATATTTTTTTGAGCAAAAAGGTATATATTTTTTTTGCTTAAATCTTGCATAACAATGCGTACGTTTGAGTTGAAATGGATCTTATGACTTAATGCATGTAAATATATATTTGCGATACAAATTTGGTAATGCCAGCGGATATTTATTTGGTATTACTTATTTTCTGTGAAATAAGCAACACCTACGTCCCTTTGTAAAGCAACACTAGGGCTATTTTGGGACGGACCTCAAAGTTTTGAGCTACAGTCAGATGACGAGGATGACACTTGAACTGGTATCTCCCTCTCCACACCATACCAGAGGAAGGACGTTGGCCCTGCCAGATTTAATGTGCAACAGACCCCCTGACGGTTACACGATGGTTCTTCGTTGGAATAGGGTTTCGAACCTTGTAACGCTTCGGCTTACGAATCGAGATCTTGCTACCGCGTCACACAAGAAATGTTTAAAAAAGTGTTCAAGGTAGATAAATATAAAATTTCCCTAAGGCTGTTTCGGAATTTTTAATCTCTAAAGCATTTCAAATTCGTTTTTGTAAACTGAAAAACAAATATATTTTAAAGTATAAACTTCCTAACATAAATTTTAATTTCAGTAATAAATTTAACACATGGAATCCAAATTGCTTCAGTTATACATTTCCACAAATTTACCTTTTTATTTATTGGGTTTGCAGCTTGATTTCCCTAATGACTCGTTGTTTATATAAGATTAAAAGAGCATTAACCACTTGACATGCGAATTTATTTAACTTTCTAATTAGATAACTCTTCCTATTTTGGTATCTTATTGTTAATTTGATTTTTTAAAAATAATATATGGAGCATTTCTGATACCAAAATCGTTTCATATTGATTTTTTCGTATTTAAATACTTAATTCTGCGGCTTAATTGCAGACTTGAAAAATAAAAATTCAGTCATTCGATGCGCGTGTCAAACACGTCATTGTATGCGAAGTGGTTAAATTTGTAATTATGGGCGGAACATCCGCATATTGGTATCAGGTGGAAATTTGGAGAGATTTGTCTTCAAAAACTTTTCATGTAGATTTCTAACTTGGAAGGTTCAAATAATTCGTCGATTCTATCGCAAAAGTTTCCTATCAGAACCATTCAAAGAATCCAAATAAGATTGTCATCCTGAAATTAGAATAATGAGCTCTTTTCTAAAACAGATATTTTATATACAGCGTCTTTGCTGGGCAATCCATTTTGTTATTTCTCATTGGACATCACTACAGACTTCCACTTGACAGTGCTGCTAATTCTTCGTTTAAAAAATTAATAAAATTTAAATTAACTTAAATAAATTACAGAAGTTAATTTAAAAAGTGCATCCATTTTTAAGAGTTTATTGGCATTATTATTTACAATTAAGATCGTACTAGTTTTTGAGTTTTGAAGAATATGAAATATTTAATTTTGGCAAATTTCAAAGGTAAAAACTAATTTTTTGAAATTCCTATATAATATGAAAATGATATATTTACAATTCCAATAAATAACTTAATAGTTTGTTTATATATATAAAACTGTTCTTAGAAATAGATACACATTGTAAATAAACACCGAATGGCGTTTGGCATTGAATTCCAATTTGTGACGGAGTGAGGGAGCCTCGATGGCCTGGTGGTGAGGTCTCGGCATTGGAACCGGAGGGATTCAGGTTCGAGAACCGATTCCATCAAAGAACCGGTCTGTTGCACGTTAAATTCGTCGTGGTCAAACGTTTTTTCAATAGTGTGGTGTAGGACAGGGAATGTCATCTCAGTTGTCACCCTCATCATGTGACGGTAAGTTCAAAATTACGATGACCGTGCCAAAATAGCACAGGAGTTGTTTTAAAACGGCACGTTAATATAATAAAAGATAAACATTTATTTTCTGAAAAAAAAAACTGCAAGGAGGAAGTGTTATAGGAAATTAGTTTAACTTACAAAAAAAAAAAGGATATCCCATTAAATAGTCATATAGCATTAGCCCCTTCGCATACAATGACGTGTCTGACACGCTCATAGAATTACTGAATTTTTATTTTCAAGTCTGGAACTAAGCCACAAAATTATTTAAATACCCAAAAATCAATTGGAAACGCTTTAATATCAAAATGCTCCATGTATTATTAAAAAAATCAAATTAACAATAAATGACCAAAATAGAATGTATTATCTAATTAGAAAGTTAAACAAATTCGTATGTCAGGGGGTTAAGATCAGCGAAACGAAAGCAACAAAGAGAAAGCGAGAGATGAAACGTTAGTTGACGGATCAAGTATGATTCATGTGCTTGAATGGTAGTAGTTCTTAATTTGAAAGAGGGAAAAAATTCTTCAAGTAATGATCAAAGTAATTAGATACGGTATTCGGTGTTATTCTATTTTTTACATTCGACATTAACTGCCATTCTTTCCTTTCATTTTAATCCAATTAATAAGAATTGGCACTCATCTGAAAGACATTTTTAGTCTAAATAGAATTTAAATACAACCTTGATCCATGATTAAAATTAGTAAAGAATAGTCTGAACGATTCAAAGTTAATTTTCGAAAATATCTAGATATTTCTTTCAATTTTTTGTGGCCTGGCGATAGTCCCGAATTTGGAGTGGGAGTTCTAGCTTAGAAATTAGGTGCCACCGAAGAACCACCGTGTATCTTTTTAAGTTTCTGCAAGGAAAAGCAAGTAATATAAAAAAATTACTAAGTCAATTCCTATTAAGGTCAACATTTATTTTATTTTAGTTACTTTTAATTAAATAATTACAATTAATATAAATAATTTATCAAAAAATTATTGATTTTTGCAAGAATTGAACTCACATTCTTCCCCTTAATGTGAAAAATGCTGAAATTATTGCATCTTACCGATTACGCTACTGCCTGTTGATTTTAATTTTCGAGATAAATTACTAAAACTTTATTTAAAGTATTAAAATTTAATTAATTAATATATGAAAAAAAACTATATCAACATCAAGTGTCATCCGCTACAAGTTTTTAAAAAAAATGTATTTGAACTTGAGTGGAAGAATAGAACTTGTTCAAATTTTCAATCGTTAATGAAATAAGATATCCATAGGAGGAATGTGAACTAATAGTAGGAATTGAAAAAGGTTTTTGAAGCTTCTACAGGAAAAAAGAAGCAAATTCTTGCTATTATGGTCCTTTATCGCCTGAGAGCCAGCGAAACATTCGCTTATCAGAAAGACTATTTTTAAGGGCGGATTATCAACATATCGCTTCTTTTCCTGTCTTCCAAGGCGGCAGAGGTGTTTAAAATTAGCTTTTATTAAGGGTACCGGAAATTTGTGAAGCTCTGAGGCATATTTTGAGTGGAAAACAAATATATTTTCCATTCCCAATGAAGATTCGGAAGAAATGTAAGACTGTTAACACAAATTCTTTTGTCAATTTTTTTTTAGCTTTGTTCATTCAATTAAAAGGCAATTGCACATTCATCGTCTCATAATTTTTGAAACTTTAATTTTTCTCATCAGAAAGCAACTGTTATGCCATTTTTTCCTTCTTTTTTCGAATAAAAAAATAAGACTTCTTTGTAATGTAATTTCATTAAGTTTTAAAATTGAAAGTCTGAAATGAAGGATAAACAATATAAATCGTGTTTTGGTGCTTGTTTTATTCATAATTGCTCATAAGCAACTTTTGTATTTCTGGCAGGCAATATTTGTTTAAGGAAAAAGAGTTACAAAAACTGAATTATTTCAGACACGCTTGCAAATATTATTTTGCTATTTGACCTTCCGATTTTGGATACTCAGACGTTGCTCTTGATGAGAACCACTCGATGAGAATCAACCATCACTAATTCTGAAAACGTGGAATTGAATTTTTTTTAAATTCTGGGTCAGGATATTTTCTTTCTTCGAATCATTAATTAGATAAAATTATGATTGGAGTAATTTAATAAATGACTCTGTATTTCTGAGTGTCATCTTATGTATAAAAATTATTTTTTTGTTTGTTTGTTCGCATTGTATGAATCGCGTATTGTTCATTCGATTGAGTTGAAATTTTGCCAAATTATTGCCGTCAACCTAGAAAATCTATGTTTTGCACATAGTCAGTCTCACGAGTCAGACAGCCAAGAAATTTGTTTTTTTTTTCTGAAGACGGAAAAACAAAAAAAAAAGTTGTTAACCTTAAGTATACTTGAATAATAAAATTTAAAAAATAGAATAAACATTATTTATACTTCTTCTTTATGTATTATTCAATTTCAATGAATGTGTTTATTGTCGACAAGAAAATATTCTTTTTATCATTCCTAGTTAAACAAGATATCTATTTCAAATTTCAAACGATATTTCCAAAATTTCTTCCGTGGTAGCAACGCACTGGTTACCAACTAGTTACAAAAAAATAAATAAAAATGAAACTTTTCGAGACGCAGTAGTCACAAAGGAATACAAGGAATAGATTCCCTTTTCAATCATATTGATTAAAAGATTGAAGTTTGGAATCAGCATATCTTAAATAAGCACTGGGCATATGCCCTAAAAAGTGTTTTTGTAATTTTATTTTTTACTAATATATTCTCATAGACAATTCTTACAAAACGAAGTTGTATATTGCTTGGGAAAAAATCGTACATCAAAAATCAACTGCAGTTTATAAATTTGTTGTTACTTATGGCACTTTACGAGCCAGCTGACAGATCTATCAGCGATTTTAGCCGAGTGAGCGTCTCTTGTTTTTTCGGTAGCACCAACTAGGATCAAGAGTTCGACTTAACTGATTCATTCGTCACATTAGCTTGCACAATCCCCTTTTACGGCAGGGGTCACATTCATACACCTCACAGAACACAGAAGAACAATCATGCCCGATCCGAGACTCGAACCCAGGACATCCAATTTGTTATATATTTTTTGATGACTAGATCTAACAGCTTAACATATGTTTCTAGTCTGCCATTCTTAGATATTAGATTATTTTTTCCTTATATATTTATAAATATGAGAATTTGGGGTAAAAGTCATGAATATTACACTGAAGGTTAAAGTAAAAAATATTTTGGAATGGAGCTTCCTCGACCAATGAACACTTAGGAATTTTACTCGAGAAATAAGTTTTTTCCTCTTCTTAAAGATGAATATTTTCACATATGAAGTTTAACTTTTCTTATGCTTTCTTTTGTAATATTTAGAGATACAAAATCTTAAAAATGAAAAAAAAAAACCTTAAAACGCTCTTCTTGCTATAGAAATAACTTTGTTTAGATCTTTTAACGAAAAGAAGAAAAATTATATTTCTACGTGGCTTTTTGGTGCTAAACCTACCACTCGCATAGAATTAAAATTTCGAAATCTGCTTTTAACTAGGATACGTGAAATATGTTGATACTTACTGCGAATTAAGAATGAAAAATTCTTGTAATTTCATTTAAAAATTGCTCAGTATCTTCAACCTAATTACGCATTAGCATTGTTATTACTCAGAATCTAATTTTATTGAAAAACAGGAAATAAAAATGAAGTTTCATTTTCAAAGCCCACTGTAATACGGAACCAATTGATGTTTCAGCCTTCGGATGCAAATGTGTCATTTCCGAGTGTTGTTCGGATAAGCGTTTCATTTCCTGCCCACCGGTTTAAATGAGTCAAATTGCCAAACATGAGATATTTCCGAAGGAGTCTATAAAAGAATACGTTTAATGAACCAGATAAATGATAATAGCTTTCCAGCTTGTAAATTTTATTTCCAAATAATTCTGCACGCGAACGGACTTCTATTGACATGCAAAACTGTAAGGATAATTGACAATTCCAGTATCGCAAGAATTTGGAAGAAATGAAGACATTAAAATTTAAACTTTTTAACGAAAAGAGCTTAAAGGGGTATTAATTCATACATATTTTCCTTCCTGAAAAATGATAGAATTACTTTGAAACTCACGAATTACTTTGAAAAATGGTCATTTCAGAAATCTTATTTTGATTCGGAATAGTATAGGTGTTTTTTTAAAACCCATTTCTTGCCACGATCCCCATTTTTATGCAAATATAGTTGATATTTCCTGACAATTTTTATTTCTATTTGTTTATCAATAATTGTGTGTAACATAGTAAGCATTCTGGGATTCGTTTCTTTACAACAAGTGGAAAAATTTGAAAGGCTCGATTCCCCCGAAGAATCTCCGCGTAGCGTTTCTGGTGCACGTTAAATCCATCGGAGCCGAACGTCGTCTCTCTAATGGGGTGCGGAAGTTTGGAAAGGAGGGTGGGAGTTCAGGTGCCATTTTCGTCATCTGACCACAGTTCGAAATTACGAGGTTCGTCCCAAAATATAGCCATAGTGTTTCTTTAAAACGAGGCGTTAATATAACCAATTTAAACTAAATCCCTAAAGCACAAATATACACTTTAGGCCCCCTCCCCTTCATAAGAACATGACATTATCAGGTATAGCCACAAGTATGCATGCAGTTAGTGGGAAATGATAATTGCAAATTGAGATAAAATTCTTATCAAACTCCATGTTATGCGAAGATTACGTAAGGTTTGCAAGAATATTCCGTTTTGTCTTGATATAATCATTTTGGATAGTTATGCTATTCTCAAAACTATTCCTAAAGATAGTGTGGTTTAAGTCTTCAAGAAAAAATCAGCAAAAGAAATAATTGTAAGAAATAAATCGAAAATAAAAGCATCGGCAACACAAGAAATTACATCAGATCCTTCATAACTACCAAGATTTACTTGCCAGCATTTTACACTACTCAATGAAACAATTTATCCCTGAAAGCTTTTGCATATTGTGTAGTTTAGTACAATAAAAGAGAAAAGATTAATTTTATCAGTGTGATGATTGCCTTGTAACTACCATTTGGAACACTATAATGCTGTGTAAAAATGTTGAATTTAATTTCTCGAATTATTTTCGATGCATAACTTCAATGGAAAAAATAAAATAAATTCTGTATGAACGCCATTTTCTTTAATCGTTTTTTATAATTTTGGAAATATTTCTATTTTTATCGTTTAAGAGTAATTATGCACTTTACTCTACTTAAAATATGTTTTTTTAAATAATGATCTGAAATGCCAAAGTTAATGAAAGAAATGTATTGTGACATTGAAAGTGACGATCACGAATGTGGCTTTGGCTCTTCGTATTTTGGATTCCCTTCTCGGATTTTGATATAGAAAGTGATATAAGTTATTTTTGAAAGTATTTATACTAACGATTCTGATACTGACGACGAGTGACGCAATTGGAAATTCCTGGCTAAAGTGAAACAGATGAAAATGAGAACAGTAGAAATCTATAAATTTGATCAGCATGACTCTTGCGTATAAAGTTAATATGCTCTCAAAGCATTGAGATATGAAACTTGTTGATGAAAAATGTCTGATTAAATCCTAACTATGATATTCAATAATAGTATATCTAACCTACATTATATAAATATCCCAAAGAATGCTAGTAACACTGAACACGTTAGATGCAATAGGGAAAACCGGGGCAAAATAGAGGTGTCTTAGTTAACTAATAATTACACAAAAAGAATTACGGATTCTGTTATCTCTGCACACTGTTGGACACTAAAAATGAACACAGTGGAGCCGCTGCTACCATCTCTTAGTTCGCTTGGTGATGGTATAAATTTTTTAAGATTTCCAACGTTAGATTTCTTGAATTAACCGGAAAAATATTTGCTTTACGTGACTACCTTAAAAAGTATGTTTTTCACTCGCAGTATTTATTGCTATCATAAGTAAGCTAATCATATTGATAATAAGACTGAAATCAAGAGCTTTCAACGTTTCAGATTGGGAATAAATGATCGAGGTAATATAAAGTATTGTCTCTTTGCCCCAATTGTTTTTTAATTAACACATTGTATACGGATCACAAGGTTTCTTGTTTTGAGAAAGTCGAAAGTTGTGGCCGGGTCACGAGATATCTCGTCCCCCCCAGCAAAATTGATTACTGACCAGAGGCAAATATTTAACACATGAAGGACCTCAAAGAAATCTGTAAGTAATACGCCTGGGACAGCACGCTTTTCGGTAAACTTTTACGCTCTAAAATCACCATAACTTTCTTATTTTATGAAGCAATAATAGATGGGACTCTCCACACGAGAAAACTCGAGTTCAGTCCACAACAGATGAGATACAAAACACAAGAAAATTCATGAGCTGTCCTTGATGCTTTAAAACCAAATACTGGGACAAATCGTGCCGGACACCTTTGCAGAAGAGAAAATGCTTTACCAAATAGAACACTGTAAGGCATTATTCAAGTCCATGAAATAAATATTAGTTAAAATGTAAGAAATCTTACATAATAAATGCAAATAAATAATTCTTAAATATAGTAAATAATAAAGTATTCGTAAATATAGTAAATAATGGAGTATTCTTAAATATAATAATATTTAAGAATACTTTATGTAAATATAATATCAAATGCAAATTAAAAATGTGCATACACGCAGCTAGTTGCTTATCAAGCATATGCTTTTAGAACGTTCAAGTATATGCAGGCGTCAGGAGAACGCAGAGCGCCCTACGCAATGTGATAACATATATTTTTAATTACGTTGAGTGAATTACTTAAGCGACGTCATCTAAAACCTGTTCCATGTCATACTAAAAAATTATTAAATGTTAAGAACATTTCTCTTGATATGTATGTAAGGTTAAAAAAATGGATTTCGTACGTAGAAATTGAAATTTGAATCCTTCAGAAGAATCGAGATCCTTAGTTTTCTAAAGTAGCGTTCAAAGAAAGCATTTTTCATTGTATATTGCTACAAATAGTGTTAGGAGGGATGCTTAGACTTAGGAGCGAATTTTCTTGTTTAATGTTTGACAAAAAACAAGGACTGATTTTTAGTTAGATTAATTTTAAAATAATTAGTTTTTTATGCAATAACCTTTTCATTACACATTGTTTAATAAAACTTTGAGAAACCTTTTTTTCTAAATGTGCTGTCTTTATATTTTAAATTCATGAATTTTTTATATTAATTGTTGATTCTTACCTAGGTTAACAAAGAAATTTTTTATTTTAATTAGTTTTTATTAAATTATTTATATTAATTGTAATTATTTATCAAAAAATTACTGATTTTCGCAAGAATTGAACTCGCATTTTTCATTCACTTAAAAAAATACTGAAATCCTTGAATTTTACCGATAGAGCTACTGCCCTATAATTTCAATTTTCATTACAAGCTGCTAAAACTCTATTTAAAGTATTAAACATTAATTATATTTAATTAATGAATTAATATAGGAAAAAACTGTATTAACGTCAAGTGTCATCCACTACAAGTTTAAAAATATGTATTTGAACTTGAGTGAATGAATAAAAAGTATTTTGTTAACTACTGAAAATTTAAACAAGAATATATATAAATATATATAGGGAGGGTGTGAACTAATAATAGGAATTAAAAAGGGAATTCAAATTATACCAGAATTATCTTGTCCCTGAGTGAATATCCTTTTTTAAAATGGCAAAACAATTTTGGTTTTTTTAAAATAAAAATTTAATTCATTTGGGTGTAATATAATAAATCATTCTAATAATATACGAGAAAAAAAACAGTTCACCTCAAAAACTGAGTTTATTAAAAATAGCCAACGTCGACATCGGGATGTTGCCCCAAATTTTGTCTATTTTTGTTCAGCTTACTTTCAGTGATTGATTGAGATAGAAGTTAATTCTCTAATTATCTCGGAAATGTGTCAAAATTTTTGATAATTAAACTTCATAATTTCAAAAAATAAAAAAAAAAGTTACTATTATTAGAAGGTACCTTTTTAAACGAATGCATAAAATTTAACAATTATTTCATTCTGGCTGAGTTTATAATGAATAATGCTAGCATAATTACGATGTTTTAATTCTTTACTTTTCATATCTTTTGTATATGTGTACTAATTATATTTTCATTGAGACTATTTTTGTTCTTATTTTGCGTTTCTTCTTGCAGCCTCCGAAGAAGGTGAAGAAGCCTTTAGATAGCAATATTTATTCGACGAAAAAAACGGTGGCCCAGGGGATGATGGATATTGCGTTACTGACGGCCAATGCTTCGCAGCTGAAATTGCTCCTCAAATACAATCAAGACAAAAGTGCCATATTTTTCATTCACATCGCTTGTATATGCATCTCCTTAGCTTTACAGGTGATTTTGAGCTTTTTGAGTTAAATTCGGGAATTCTTAACGATACAATCTGAAGCCATATAGTTCATTTTTGACACAATACCCCGGGCAGAGGCCATGCGAGAAACTTTATGGCGTCGTCGAAGAGAAACCCCACCTAGCAAGAAGGAACAAACTACACTTGGTGACATTGGACCCTTGCAAAGAATAAAAATTCCTCTAGAGAAAACAGATATTGGTACATATAAAGAATAGAAGAAAAAACACATCCCATTTTACATTACATATTGAGTTACGAAACATTAGATATGCATAAAATACATTAAATGAGGGTTAACTTTTTACCTCATTAGAGAGAGCTAATATAAAAGCTTTGACAAAATAACCCTATAAGAAATCTCACCGGGAGACACCTCGAAAAAAGGATGGGATGCTTCCGGCATGGTAGTTGGATCTCGCCACCCTGGTGGGTACACAAATAGGTAAAGGTCTGACTCTTCCCATAGATTACAGGACATACTTCCTACTGGAAGGGTTGTATCGTGGCCGGTGATGGCCCTTAGGACTCAACCACAGTTCCCGATAGTGCTGCTATTGCGGCTGTCCGGCCATCCAGTTTTTGGTTTATCCGTGTGTCTTCGGACGGGTCGGAGAGTCAGTGATATGACTGTCCTTAAAGAAGGTTTAGTAACTTGAATTTTTATGAGTTCTCCAACTTTAAAATGCATCCAATTTCTTGGTCATCTGAGTCCATGTTCTCGCTGTAGTGCACAGGCTTTGATCACGTGATTTAAGATCCTTCTTCGGTGCCACACTGGCAAGTCGAACTTTGGCAAAAGAGAAAAAAAAAACTTTGATGAACAGAAAATACACCATGACTAGTGTTTATTTGGCCAAGGCAAAAACTACCCTCAATTCGGTTAACCGAAACGTTTTTAAAATGTTAGTAGGGCCATTCGCCCCTTGTTGCATAATTTATTTTGGAAAAAGAACATGACAGTTCCGATCACCCCAACCCTCTGAACTTCATTTAAAGAAACGAAACTAATCTCTCTAATTGATCGTTTGCAAATAGTAGAAAAACTCAACGTATTTTTGGCACATAAATCCTGATTTGTAGCGTCTTTATGCCGTAAACGTTTCATTTTAACATATTGTGTCGTAGCCCGATTCCTCTAAAGGCCCGCCACACCCTGTGGGCGCTTTAAATCTGCTGCAGTGGGTTAAACCAAGGTTACTGGAGTGAGAGTGGTAAGGTTAGGCTTACTGAATGCGAATGCATTAATGATGTCAGAAAAGGAGAATACTTCCTCACCCAATGATACGTTACGGGAATAAACGAATCGTTTGGAAGCTTTTTCAGCAAGCACACTTTTATGAGTCAGATTTTTATTCATCGAAACTTTGTTGAAAAGTCAAACGTTATGAAATATTAATAATTTGAAATTTTTAGAACAAATTTTCAATAAAATTCAGTAATCTGTTTTTTTTTTCAATTCGTGAATAAAGACCATTCTTTATGCAAGCATTAGAAAAACATATTACTGAATTTACTATAAAGAACATTTTTATGCACGCATTAGAAAAATAGATTACTGAATTTACTATAAAAAACATTTTTATGCACACATTAGAAAAATAGATAACTGAATTTACCATAAAGACCATTCTTTATGCTCATATTATAAAAAAAATTGCTATATTTACTATAAGACCAATCTTTATTCTCGAAACCATGGAAAGATGGCTTCTATAATCAATAAAATTTAAGAATAAAAACCAACTCTAGTTTAAATAATATGTTTATTAAGGAAACGAATAATTGGAAGAAATTTTACAAATTTATAAAGTGTAAATTTGATTAAAAAACAGCATTTTAATGACAGTTTTCTTAATTATAGTACCTAGCTTAAATAATAGTAATTATTTCTTTTGATCAAAAATGAAATAAACTATTTATGAGAGCCTCCTTAAAACTAATTTGTAATTTCGAATGAACATGAATCCATATGTTTTATTCTTTACATATTTGCTTTCATCGCATAGTTCTAAAATGAATCATACACGTATGCATCCCTTAAATATTACTTTTTATTTCACATATTTACATAATTCATGCCTTTGAACAATGGGATAGTCAGTATTTGTATATGTGATTTATAAAATGGTTATTTTAAAATTGAAGAAGAATAATTTTTAACAAAACTACTATATTTTTGATTAGGATGTACTGCATATCATATTGTAGAAAGCTGACACTTCGAAGCATTTCCTCTTTTTTGAATTTTACTTGTCGCCTTTAATCAAATGAAAAGGATAAAAATTTGAGTTCTCTAATAAATTTAATTTTTTGTAAACTTTTGAATGGGGGCCCATAACACGCTCTTCCTCTTGATCGTCTTCCGTTCGAATCTTTTTCTTTTCATTGATCTTTTACTGTACCACGGTGACCTGGTTGCAGTGTGGAATTTTGGAGAGAAGGTACCAGCTCAGATGTTATCCACGTCATTTGGCCGCTGTTTAAAACGTTGCTTTAAAATCAGGACGTTAATCTAATTAAACTAAAAAGAAATTTATATGTCATTATTAATTTTGGAAATATTAATAATACATCATGTGACTTTGAATCTAGATGCATTTTCTTTTCATAAAGAAATTTGAATAGCAATTACGTGTAATTAAATTGTGTAATCGAACTCATTGTACTAATAAACAAATGTTGCAAAGGATAATTGAGTGTAAATACAGAACTTGGTAAACTATTTTGTATATTCAGTTTAGCTTATTTGGTAGCAGTTTAACAATACAAAAAAAACAGTCTATTTGAAACCCTTATTTTTTCTTTTTATATTATACAAAATCAAGATAAATTTTTTAGAAAAGACCAATCGGTCCAAATTCTGGTTTATTAAAAAAAAGATGAAAAATTATATATTTTACAATCCTGGAAAAATTAACAGAAATGATGCATCTTTTCATTTGCCTTTAAAACAGTCAGCTACTAATTGAAATGTAAAAAAAAATGAATAAAAAGATTTAAACCGAATATTCTTTGCTTTACCTTCATTGTAATTATCGAATGTCTATCAATGTATTATTATTGCAGAATATTTATAAAAAATAAATATTATTCGCTTTATGATTCAATTTAAATAAAGATAAATTGCTTTTCTTTATAGTGAAACTAAGAAATTGCTCGTTTTATATTTTTAAAATGTTTTGTATTTTACTAAATTTTTTATCAATAATATTACTAATTCTTTTTTATTTTTAAATGAAGACTTCACTTTTAAAGCATTAAAATAATAGAATTTGAAAGCAATGAAAAATCAGTTGTATTCATTTTGAAATAAAAAAAATTAAGATGGTGGGAAATGTTATTGTGAGCCCGCTGGAATCAAGGACATATGGGTAGCGGACGTCTGACTTGCAGAATAATTATGGTAGGGAAGTCGTAAGGTTTCTTTTTGTTTCTAACTCGAAACTGTAGAGACGAATTTCAAGGAAATTCTTAAGAGCTAACGCTTAAAGAAAGACATAACTTCGATACAATATTAAAATTATAGTATGCAAATCTAATCCAACTAAAGGCAGACTTGCAAGTTAATTATAGTTAAAAAAAACCTTCGAAAGGAAGTTGATTCTACTGAAACTTGATAGCCTTTTAAATGTAATTTTTTAATAAAAAAAAACTGCCAGTAATAACACCTGCTCTGTTCCAGAGCTCTATCTCGTATTTCCGCATAAAAAGAAAAAAAAAACATTTGCAGACTTCTCGCATAACAAATGTTGCCATTAAGTTACATGCAAATCAAATGCTTTTTGTTCATAAGCCAATGGAAAAAAGAACTGGGTTTTTTTTTTTGTCAACATCAGATACAAACTTCCCATCGTGAATTTTTTCTTTTGGCCGTTTCGCTTGAGCGTAAATGATTGTTTCGTTTCAAGGTGACTGGTGCTGCTGAAATTCCTGTTGTATACAGTGGTTGAAAGTACGGCGATTAATTACTTACTTTCTATGCAGCTGATATCTTTTAATAAAATTTCAAGTAGATTTTTATTAAAATATTTACAAATCTAAAATCGTGAAGAAGGCGAGAATCTCAAAACTAATTATTTATTGATGTTCTGAATGAAATATTCAAATCAAATTAGGATAAGCGGTTACTCGAACTTGAATCGTGTTGACAGCTTTTCGAGTGTTGAAATTTCCTTGAGATTACTGAAGTTATCAAACTATCTTGTTCGAAGCATAAGATCTGATATTTTTCTCATTTGTAGAAGTATCAGAGCTCGATACATGAGTCATGATGAAAATGAGATACCAGGTGGTTTATGCAGGAAAAAGATCATCTTATCTTGGCAGTGATTATTATTGGTTTTCCGACAAAATATCGTTTTCCCAGCAAATAAGCGCTTTAAAAAAATGTCACTTATATTATTCATGGGGGGAAATTTTGATACTGCGAGATCAGCAAGTTTGATGATAAAATAACACATCGAATATTATCTATTTCGTCAAGATTTTGATTTATTCCCCTCAATCAAATAAATAAAGGTGTTCAAATTTGGAAAAGTCCAAAACTTGATGATTAATCATAATTTCGATTCAACTTTCGGTTGTCTTATTACATTTCTATTTGATTTAAGAAACAGGATGATAATCTAAGTCTTCGTGAGAAAGTTATGTTTATGTTCATATTATTTAAAATAAAATGAAAGATTTAAACTGCCCATGTAAAAAACATAAAAGATTATAGTTCAGGTAATCTGTTTTCTTAATTTCTTGAATGAATAGATTAGCTCAAAATTTAATTACTCATTCTAGTTATAAGAAAAGTATATTTGTTAACGAAATTTCCAAGATTTTAAGTGTTCGAAAATAATATACCACATAAATTTTTAATAAAAATGACATCACTTTTAAGATTTAATATTTTTAAATTCAATTCAATTTTGGAAACTCAATTTTTTTGCATCTTTGAATATGGAAAAAGTAATAATTTAAATATTAAAGAACATCTTAAACTTCAAGTTTATGTCCATTTTTGAGCCACAAATGGTGAAAATGTCTTTATTACGACAGGATGTTAACTGTGTGTATTCTGCCGCCTTTTTAGGGTAGATTTGAAAAAATTTTCATATGTCTCTTAACAAACGACATCATCTATATCAATTTTTCAGTTACCAGAGGAAGAAAAAACACTGTGGCCAATAACAAACATGGAGGAATTTTTTTCACATTTGTCATGCATATTTATTTAAGATGCAAAAAGAAATTCCGACATATCTGTGACTGGTAGTGAAAAATGCAGTTTTTTTTCTCTCTTTAGTGAAGTCTGAAAAATTGATTTAGATGGTTATTCTTATTAAGCCAATATGTATGTTAAAGTGTTTATGTTGGTAGTTTTTAAGTTCCTTTACATAAATTAAATTAAATTAAAGTTGCCATTCACATAAAATTAAGTGTGCAAATATCGAATTCAATTAAATTAGAACATTTTATTTTTTTATGATTGGTTGTTCAAGAAGAGTTACTTTTTTAGACTATAATTTTCTCAGAAATGCTTATTTATTAATCTTCTAATATAGCGAATAATTTCTGTTTCTTGTAAATTTAAAAAAAGGGTCAAACATTTTTATTTAAAAATGTTTTGTTCAACGCTGTGACAGATTATACGAGCATGTCAAAAAGACAACGGAAATTTTAAATCGGATAATGAATAACGGAAATAATGTTAACAACTGCAGGAAATAATGCATTAGATATTTTTTTCATAGAACTCAAATCTTTTACGGAGAGCGCTGTTATTTTAATTAGTTTTACTGATTCGTCTATTGAATTTTTTCTATAATTTTTTTCTATAATGATCTTTAAATTGGACCTTCTTATCTACAGATATATCTTACTCGGGGCATTTATCATTATTTCAATAAATATTGGAACACAAAAGGACACTTGAATACTAATTAGTGATATTTTTTTGAGTACTTCAGTTATTTAATTATTGACTTAATTATCGATTTCAATTATTGAATTAAATATTAATTTTTTTTAATTCGATGTAGGAATTAGACACGACATTGATACGAACGTGTTATTAACTTTTTCGATTTTCTTAAAATCTGGCCTCTTAATGTTGCCTAGAAAACTATAAATCAGTTACAAGTAAATTTCCACTGCATTTTCTCCATACGATGATGAGTTTCAGTGCTATTTAAAGTACTGTAAGTGTTAATATACCATCCTTATTCAAACTGAACGCAAATTAATCGAAGAATCAAGGAATTTATTGTAAAATAATCTTGACTCGCGTTATTTTAGTGTCTTTTTACTGTTTGAAAGTGCAAAACGTTGGAAGAGTCGATCAGATATCTTCAAGCATCCATCGTTTACACCCATACTTCATAAGGCCGTCTACTATTCACTTTTGTGATGCGATCGGGCGTGAATTTGAATGCGTGGGTTGACTGCTTTTTTTCACTTAACACTTTCCTGTTTATATTTGTTTTGGCTACCATCCTACATATTTCATTGATAGATTTCAGTCATCTAATACGAATTGTCCCTTAACACTGATTTTGTTCTCTTTTCCTCCAATGTACAGTTTCCCTTTTAACAACAGACTCACTGTTTTCCCTACTTTAACAATAGACTTGCTGTTCTGCGAAGGAGATTTACAGCAGTGTATCACTTGTGATAACCAATTACTGGACATGGAAGCTATTCAATAAAAGTGTTATTAACTACAAATGTCCGAATGAGAGAAATCTTGGCCCTTTTCAAGCCTAAATTCTTTTGATTATTTTTACTACCCGCCTTAGTCAACAAGTAATTTCGTCGAGTATATTTTCTGTTTACTTCAATCAAACCCCTTATGTAAAATTTAATTTTCTGAATTGCTCCAAGAAAATATTTTTAAGCATCAAACTATGACAAATATCAGTCATGCTATTTTAATAATCTTCTCTACCCCTGTTTTAGAGTGTATATTAACAAGCTAGAGTTGAACTCTATTATATCGTAATGTTACTATAATATAATTAACCGGCTGGTCTCTTGCTTCCTTAATCCTTAAGTAAACTATTCAGATGTTAAACAAAATGTTTCGTCCTTAGCTTTTAACATTGGAAGAAAAGTAAAATGATCAAATATTTGACAGAACAATGAAAACGGATCGACATCTATTTCAACAATGACACCGATTATCGAAATTATGCAAAATATCTTCTGAATTATAAATAATATATATAATTTAAATTCTTGTAGTATTTGCACAATTAAATTGGGGTTATTAAAGATAATTTTCTGAATTTTTGGGTGTAAAAGTTAATTTTCGAGAACTATTATGGAAAAATTTCCAAAGTTTTGCTTCATTTGAAACGAATCGAAATTTCACGAAAATTGCTCCAATTTGTACACTTTTTGTTATTAATAGATATTCAAAATACTTTTCTAACTACGTAAGAAATTAAATGAAAATTGCACCTTGAATAATAGCTAGATGTTTTATTAGACGATAAAGAAAGCAAAGAGTTATTCCCTAATTATCAAATTCTTTGAACTGCGATTTTAACTCCTAATTAGATGACAATTTTTACTTTCAGCATTTATTGTTTCTAAATATATAAGGTGTAACTAAGCATGCTTTTAATTTAGATTTTAAAATTAATTGTATGTTATATTTCCGAAACTGTAGATGAAAGAGAATGAATTATTTAAGAGATATAATAATAAAAAATTAAATTGATATTAACATTTTTGATAAAATGCATCTTTAAATCTTGAATACTTGCTATATGTCTGAATGCAGACTTTTTTTTTGTAAGTTTACTTTGGTTACTTTCTTGGTAAGAGTAAGTTAATAATTACATATTTTTTCAGATATAAGATATTAAATGCATATTATTGGGTATACAGATAATATAATATTTAACGTATTATTTATTATAAAATGTTTTTTTTTCATTTCTACTTATATCTACAAAAAATAACATTTATCCTGTTAAGACAATTTTACTGTATTCAATAATTTATTGACCTTATAGCAACAATTTTAATGAGTTAATTAAGCGTTTCGATTTGTCTTATAATAAGACCACGAGGAATGGTGGCAAGGTCTCGGCTACAGAACCGGAAGACTTCAGGTACGAGTCCGAATTCCACCACAAAACCAATGTGTTAGCAGGTCTTATGCACGTTAAATCCGTCGAGATCACACGCCTTCGTGTGGTGTAAAGTTCGGAGATGAATGTACCAGCTCATGTGTCATCCTCGTCCTTTGACCGCGGTTCAAAATTCCAAGTTCGTCTCAAAATAGCTCTAATGATGCTTTAAAATGGAAGCTAATATAGATAGTTAAACTTAACTTGCTTTATAATAGTTGTTGTTTCAAATATTTTATGGCAAGTTCGTAGCGATTTAAACAAGGTTTTAATAGTTATGATCAAGCATTAAAGAGCATACACAAAACAATTCTAGCTTTAATGGTAGATTCGAAATTCCTCGATGATGCGGTGATTTGGTAATGTCTCGGCTTCGGATTGTTTTAATTTCGGGACTCAATTCCTCTGAAGAGTCCCGTGTAAGCGGATCATTTTCAAAATAAAACATTCTAAATATACGATGAATTAGTCTTTATGTTAGTTTTGATTAATCCGAATTAATTATTTAATAAGTGTTCATAAATTGTTAATTGGCTTTATTTGAGTAGTGCTGAGGCTATTGATGGTTTCTATTATCTCAAATGATATTTTTGTCATCAAATCGCAGTAGATATTTTCTAACATTTTCAAACTTAACTGAAATTCTTAATGACCCTCAGTTTAAATTATTAAGAATGTACTTTAACCTTATTTAGCTATGTAGATTTTCAGTTATTGTGGTTTTTAAATGGGTTTAAAAAGGAAGGATTTAAAACAGTGAAGAAATAGAAATTTTTTGTTCTGTTCTGCATGTTAAGAAAATAGAAAACCCCGCACTTGCATATTTTCTAATACTGCCCAATCAATTGATTACATTCCGAATATTACTTTAAACTCTTCAAGGACCAATATATTTGTGCTAATATCCTTAAAGACGATACTGGATATCCCCATATAAAACAAGGATATCTATATATAAAATATCTTCTAGGAAATCTCTGGCATCCTTGAAGAGGACACCAGACATATCAATGTATTGAAAGGACTTTAGAAAAGAATTTTAATGCTTCAGTGGATTATTGCCGATATAAAATAAGAATAGCATAAAGAAAAAAATATATTGTATTCATCTCTGAAGAGGATACAGGCATATTAGAATGACGAAATTATTTAAACCAAACAGAATTTAATTTGAAATAAAAATTGTGTATCGGAAGGTGCATTTTTTTTATACCTAAAGAAATTATACATCCCCTTGGCATCTTAAAAACTATTTAAAAAACGTTTTATGACATCCACAAAGTCCTGTCGTAAAATCTTTGAACCATAAAACTATGATTTTTCTATATTGTTCAGTTTAGCGGTGAATGACATAAAACAATAAGGCGGCTTGTTTTTAAAAACGTTTCTCATTTTTTGTTCTTTTCTCAAAAACACTTATTTTTGATGATTTTGCACAATAAACTTCGGCTTGCGCAAGATTTCGCAATTTCTTCTTAAAAGGCTTGGTTATATAAGAACAGTTATTTTGAGATTTCTTTTTAAACTTTAAAACCAGTGTGCTTGGAATTTGATGTTGTTCCATATTTGATCCGAACTTTTCTCTTTATAGAATTTTTTGATGTATTATGTTGATCATTTAAGGGATTATTTGTTCTAGATCTTTCAAAAAGAAGTAAAATTTTTATCAATTATTTGTATTTGAAAATCAATTTTTCCCCATCTTTTTATAATAGTTATAAATTACTAAGTATTGTAACATTTATCATTTAAAAGTTATCTTTCAACAGTCATAATAATCACTGAATTCTCAGATGCATGTAAAACATTGCGTTCGGCACTGGGCGTGCTCAACTCTCTCCCAGCACCCGCACATTTAACTTTCTAAAAACATTCTTGCAAACAATGAATATTTGCTCATTTTTAATTTGCATTTGGCATTATAATTACATAAAATATTCTTAAATATTACTATACATTTTATACAAGTATTTATTATATAATATTTTTATAACTATTATTTACTATTATTATTTATATAATATAGTCTGTTAAATAAATAAACTATTATTTATTTAACAGACTTGAATAATGTTTTAAAGTGTGATATTCATAAAGTATATTTTTTGTGGGATGGTATTCGGCACGATTTGGCGCAGTATCTTGTTTTCAGATATTAAGGACCACTCCCGAATTTTCTCGTGTTTCCCGTCCCATCTATTACAGATCGCTCACGAGTTTTTTTGGTCAAAGTTTCTTCCCATTGTTGAACGGACGTTTGGAAATACGCCATTTGATCTTGATACATAACTAATTTTGGTGAGAGTGCCTTTGCAAGGGTCACTACAGTTTCGCAACTCCGATCCCCTAACAAAAGCATACGAATTAAATCGGACTAATCGAATCGCCACGACAGAATTGGCAGTAACTAAGGTCCAGTTCTAAGAGCCATCGCCGACCATGGTACAACACTTCCCGTCATCGTAAGGGACGGAATCGTAAGGGAATCCGACTCCCCCCCTCATTTCTGTACCCACACAGGTTGTGAGAACCAACCACCATTCCGGGGTGTCTCATCCTTATATCTGAGGTGTTTCCTGGTGAAAGACGTACGGAGGGTAAGCCATATCTTGACTCTCCGCCCCACCGCGAAGACACACGAATTTAAGCCACAAAGGCTGAATGACCGGATTGCCGCAAAACTGGCGGAAACTGGGGTTGAACCGTAAGGACCATCACCAGTCATGTACAACCCTTCCCGTAGGAAGTACGTCCAGCCATCAATGGGAGGAACCAAATCCCCATTTATTAGTGTACCCTCCAGGGTGGTGAGATCCAACCACCATGCCGGAAGCATCTCATCCTCATTTCGAAATGCTCCCGGAGGGAGCTTAGCAAAATGTAAATAACGCCTGAGACATGGTATTATTTTTCGCCCTTTTCATAAAATTTGCCTTTAAAAAGTGGCACAAGAGCAATCAGATTTGCCTCAATGGCATCTTTCAAGATTGTTCCAACTACATTACTTCGCTCTTCCCTCCTCACAGTTCTCCGGGGGGCACCTCGTGAGTGAGGATGAGAAGCTTCCGACAGAGCGATTGGTTCTCGTCACTCTTGTGGATACACAAAAAGGTGGGGGAATGACTCCTTCCATAGATGACGGAACATACCCCTCAGGGAAGGGTTGTACCGTGGTCGGTAATGTCTCAACCACAATTCTTTCTAGTGGCGCTGTCGCGGCAGTCCGGCCGTTCAGGTTTATTTGTGTGCCTTAGAGTGGACCGGAGAGTCTGCGTACGACTTCCCTCATCGCAACACCATTGCTTAGAACCTTAACGGTGTTAATATCTTTATGATCCAAGCACAGCTTCAAATTAGATCATTAAAGTAATAAATCGTCAAATTGAAAATGCTGTATTCAAGAACATATTTCTAAATTATTAATAATTTTTATTGATTCATTTTGATTAAAAAAATGTTGTAGGAACGGAACTGGGAAGTATCTTTGTACAGAGTTTGAATAAATTAAATTTTCATCTTTGCATAGTTTATTCGATTAGTAGTAATTGAGCGGCGATATTCATAGGGGGAAAAAGAGAAAACAAAACCTTTTCTTTATATGCATAAAAAATAAATGACCGAACATGTCAAATATAGTATTCAATCAAATCAAATTAAATTCTTTTTTCAATATTTAAGTTTTAATGATTAACTTGTAAGATCATTTAATTTTAATCGCCAGAAAGCGAATTTAATTTTGTAATGAAGGTCCAGACTTTCATAAATTCGGATTTTTTTTCACACGAACTTTTCATCTAATTAAATACGGATTTTTTTTCACACGAACTTTTCATCTAATTGTTAGGTGTTGCATATATTTATTTTAAATGCTAAAAAAAGTTTCTCCGACATTTGTTCAGGTTATTAAACCATTTTCATCTGTGACCTAGATCGAAGCTTTCTGTCTTGCGAAAAGAAAATGAGAACATGACGATGTATGTGTTAATTGTCAATGTCCAAATGCAGTGTGTTTGGTGCTGAAGAATGAGTGCGGATTTCGTGCCGGATGTTATCATAAATTGCTTAATTAATCCCATACCGACTGTTGAAATTTGTTTTTTCCTTTTAACAAAGTTTTTTTTAGAACTAGCGTAAGCAAAAGATCTTATTATGCAAGTCGAGGGATAATATTCGACTTTTACAGTTTTTAATAAATATATTAACTGCCAGCGACTAATTCTGTGAAAATCTAATTTAATGAAGATATATGTTTTATGTTTAAAAAAAGCCTTTATGTTTCAAAAATAATAGCAGAAAAATGCTGAAGGGTTTTACGTCTCATATTTATTTATTTTCAATTGTTTCAGGAAATTAAATATTTCAAGAAAAATTATTTTGTAAAACTTGATGTATAAAAATTAACCCTTTAAAATGTAAAAACAGTTTTCTTTCAAAATTTACATTTTACGGTATAGCTAGAGAGGGTGAAGATAATTTATTTCTAAAAAATTCATTTTTTTAAAAAAATTATTGTTATGACTTTTGTTTATAACAAGTGTGATAACATTTACCACGGTCGAATACAAGCAATGGCATTTTGCTGACTTATTCATTAGTAAAAATATGAAATACAAATAATTTCACAAATAAACAGCATTTTTATTAAACTATTTATTATTAGTTATTTTAAAATTTAAAATATATTAATTACGCATGAATAAGTGGTCGAAAAACAAAATACAATGTAAATTACCCAAATGTATAATTTTTAATTATTCTGGTCAAACAACATAAAACAAGGAGCTGCTCACAATGGAGCCTTACATGTTGAACATGACACTTTGGTCTGTTTAGTTTTGGTGCTACAATTGTTGAGATTTTTATGTGGTGGTAAATATCTTACCACTGCCTTAAAAAGGGGTAATCTAATCGGGAATATATTTTGCATTGTATGGTGGTATTTCTATGATAATCTTTCAACCTTATGTAAAAATTAAAAAGGTCTTAAATTTTGTAAAACTTCATGTTAAAAATTAATAGTAAATGTATTTTTATTATTGATGTAAAATAATATGAAATGTGAACGAGTTTTTTTAAACCTTTTTATATTATTGATGAATGAAACTGTTTGATCTTTTGCCTTTTAGATCATTGTTGGTGTAATGCTGATCCTGAACTCTCGGTATGACATTAACAGACCTTCACATCATTCCAGAGCTGATCTAATGAATAACTTAACAGTGATCGGCATCTTCTTAATCACTGTTGTCAATGTGCTAGCAGCATCTTTCAGTGATTCAACTTGAAAAATAATGGATATTTAATGTGCGTCATGTGTAATTTCTTTTAAACTTTAACAATCTTTCAACTTTGTGTATTATTGTGTAAATTATAGACTGTTATTTATTATTACAATCATTGTTAAGCCTTTATATGTAATAAACTTTCATTTTCAAGTGCTTTGTCTGTTTCTTTTTGCATTTATTTCTTAAAATATTTTAAAATAATTTCATAAGTTTTAATTATAAAATTTTTTACTCATATGTAGACTTGTCTTGAATGTATTTTTAGCATTATTTTTTATACCTTGTTACTAATTTTTGATAAGGCAAATGCATTTGATTAAAAAGAAAATCGCATATTACTCAAGAAAGTATTTTGCAAGAAGCTAAGTTCAAGCTATTTTAAAATAACTCGTTTAATGTAGAGAATAAAATTTAAAAATTATCTATGATACAGGAATATTGTATTGAAGTGGTAATATTGCTTTCCTGTGCAGTAAGTCTCCTGATAAGGAACAGTTTTACAGATATTGTACTGGTTTTATTGATGGAAATAATTACAACTCAGGGGGAAAATTACAACCAATTTTATAGTTAGTATTGTAGTTGCTCACGAAAGCTTTCCAACAGTGTTATTTTCCTTTACTATGAAAGTAAAAACATTAATTTAACTAAAATATCAATGCAAAGGGGTCAAACAAACCTTGAGTTTAAAAAATTGGCTTCAAAGCATGCTGGAGATGAAAACACTGCACCAGATATAACAGTGCTTACCTTTAAAAATCATTCAACGGTCCGTGGCATCATAATATGCTTTAAAACCAATAATCATGTGAAAATAAGCGTAAGGCAGCCCAAAATAAGATTTTCGCTGAAGCAGATTTGCTATATTCAATAAGTAAAGAGAAAATAAATCCATTCAGATGATGAGGATGACATTTGAGCTTGTGCCTTACTCTGCAAACTCCCACATCACATCAGCGGGAGGACGTTTGACCCTGGCGGATTTAACATGCACCAGACCTGCTTACATGGCGGTTCTTCGGGAGAATCGGGCCTCGAGCCCGAAGTCCTCTGGTTCCGAAGTCGGGACCTTACCACCAAGGCACTGCTGCCTATTTAATACCGAGGAGAAAGAAAAAAAAAACTAAAGAAATACCAAAAATTGTATAAAGGACATCTAAACCGCAACTTTTCCGTCTCGAATTTGGAAGCCACTTTCAGAAGAGAAATAACAATTATTAGATTCAAAGCAATTTTCAAAAACTTTTTGATAAATAAAATGGGGAATGCTATAATTGCGGGTATGTTATAGGCAAATACCGCACGAAAATTTCAGACTGTTTCGTTGAACGCTTTTACAGCTGCACTTAATCAAACGCACCGTTTAGCGAATTGCTGCAGATGTAAAATATTATAAGGAATGTCCGGGAGAGAGTTCACTGAAATTTCTAATCATTCAGAAAAAAAGAAGGTATAATAGAAATCACGTTGATAGAAATAAGCATCAAATAGAAGTTTTAATTGAGCGAGAAAATAGGCTTATGCGTTGATTGCAACGTCACTCACATGCGGTGTTAACTTATCTAATGAGATGACTTCTGCCATATTTCAGTTGAGAAATTGCAACAACAGGGTCATCTAAATAAGAAGTTAAATTATCCGAATATTGGACTCGAGTCTTTATAGCAATCCTGCTTAGCGTCGCGAGTTAAGTAATTGTTAAGACTTGCCAAGATAAACTGATGTTATTATCTTCCTAAATTATTGTTGTTGTTGCTTTTAACACTTGATATATACAAGCCCACTGACGAAGTCAGCGACTTATAAGCCTACTCTTAGCGCCATCTAGGGCCAAGAAATGGTCTTAGCTACTCATGTGTCACAGCCCTTTACATAGGCGAACTTCATTCATACATTTCATTCGCAGATCTTATTTTAAACCTGAAACAGAACGATCACCTCTGATCTAGTTCACCCAGTGGTATTGACTCGACTTGGAGGACTTCGTATCTACGTCAAACTAATACGTGTACCAGCCATATACCCAGAAGGTCTTCGGCCGGTGGGGTTCGAACTCAAAACCTGAGGGATGCAAATCCAACGTCCTATCATCCATGCCATCCCGGCTTTTCCTAAACTATTATCAGACAAAAGCAATTATTGCCCTACATTAAAACTCTCTCTCTCTCTCTCTTTATATATATA